>CM042245.1:44573633-44883633 GCA_023566225.1 Romanogobio albipinnatus | reverse complement strand
TTGATTGTTTAGTTTGTCTCACGTAACATTAGAATACATGGCGGGAGGCGTGGTTTATTAGCTATACAGAGACTTACCACTTGGGGGCGATCGAGACGCTTCACTTTTCAGAGTGTGTGCGGCACACTTGCTTGACACTAGGCACCTCAGCTCCACCAGGGCAATCGGGCAGTCCTGTCTTGTTCTTAATAATGTAGTAAGTGCTAAAACAGCCCTTTTACAGTCCCTCCAGAAAAACACGATTATGCGATCGCGTGATTTAACGCATAATCAGCCAAAGTCCGCATATTTATGCGGGGGCCGCATTTCAAATACGTCGCACTTTCGCCGCATAAATTGCCTATTTCCGCGTGCAAAATATGCAGGGCTAGCATGATTTCATATTCTCCGCATTTTCGTTGCAAAAAAAGTCATATATATATATATTAGCAGAAAGTTGAAAAATGTTCGTTTACTTCACACAAGAGCCGCCATTTCCCCATATTGCCATGGGAACGTTTTGAAGTGACGTAATTACCCGACGCGAACGTCATCGAAAAGCTACAAACCCCGTGGTGAAAGATATCGGTGAAACCATGATGAAGCACGCAAATTCCCATTTGCCAACAAAAATAACAGCAAAAGACAGCGCAAAGCAGTTTCCCGGTGTGTTGACCGATTTCAAAACACAGCATCATGAAGCTTTGAAGCGTTACGAATCAATGAGTCGATTCAGCGGTTTGGATCGCCAAAGTCACGTATTTCAGCAGTTTGACACGCGATCCGAATCATCAATCGACTCGCTGATTCATAGCATCATGATGCTGTGTTTTGAAATCGGTCATCACTATATAAGTCGTTATTTAGTCGTTATATCAAATGTCTGTTTTGTAAAGCTACCTCTGTAAAAGATTACCTTATTTATTCATTTTTCAAGTTGTAGCATATTCCTTTTGTAAAGCTACAGAACTTGTTTGACTCAATGTTTTGTAAATTTGAGCCATGTGTTTATTAAGGTCTTCAATAAAACAAGATGGGAACTTAAATATTCCCAGCACTTTCTGTGATGTAGTGCTTTTTTTCTCTTTTTTATCAAACCGCAGTTTTTGCAAGTTCCCGCAATTTCATCGCATAAAATTGCATAAATATCCAGCATTTTCCCGCATTTTTCATCGCATTTTTTAAGAAAACATGCGGCATTATCAAGGATTTTTGCCCGCAACAATCACAAAAAAAGCCGCATTTTTCTGGAAGGACTGCTTTTAAAAAAGTAATGCACACCCGAGGTGGTAATGGGATCATTACACCTTGGGTGTGCATTATTTTTCTAATAATTCAACGGCCCAGAGTCAATTATTCCACTTATACTATGGTTACCACATGTCAAAACAACAAGACATTTGTCAGGTTTTGTATTTAAAACACTCTTGTGTGCAGGACTCATTCCTAGTAACATTTGATGACCAGTTGTCCGGTAACACTTTACAATAAGGTTCATTAGTTAACATTAGTTAACTACATTAGTTGACATGAACTAATAATGCACTGCACTTAAAAAGCATTTATTTATCTTTATTAATGTTGATTTCAACATTTACTAATGCATTATTAAAATCTTGTTAACATTAGTTATTGCACTGTGAACTAACATGACCAAACCATGAACAGCTGTATTTTTATTAACTAATGTTAAAAGATTAACTAATGCTGAACAGATGTGTTGTTCATGGTTAGTTCATGTTAACTAATGCATTAACTAATGTTAACTAATACAACCTTATTGTAAAGTGTTACCAGTTGTCCTTCAAAGAACACATTTCAAAGACAGCTCGGTCATGCAGGTTTGCGCAGCACAACATCAGGAAGATCAGACCATTCTTAACAGATCACGCTACACAGCTTCTCGTCCAGGCCCTGGTTATTTCTAGGCTTGACTACAGCAATGCACTTCTGGCTGGACTCCCATCATGTGCGATCCAAACACTTCGAATGATTCAGAATGCAGCAGCACGTCTTGTCTTAAACAAGCCCTAAAGGACCCATGTCACAACTCTCTTCATCTCTCTGCACTGGCTACCACTCGCTGCTCGCATCAAGTTCAAGGCGCTGATGCTTGCTTACAGAGCCACCACAAGCTCCGCTCCTGCATACTTTGACTCGCTTCTACGAGTCTACACCCCCACCAGAAGCCTTCGCTCAGCTAAGGAGCGACGGTTTGTGGTACTATCACAGAGAGGCAGGAAATCCCTTTCCAGAACATTTTCATTCACCGTTCCCGGCTGGTGGAACGATCTTCCCACCGCCATCCAAAACGTAGAATCACTGACAACATTCAAAAGACAACTAAAAACTATTAAAAAAAATTTTATTTTCCTTTCTTCCCCTTTTCCCTCCCTACTCTAGCCTGTGCTTCACTGAGCAATGTACACAGACTTAGTATTTCAGGCACTTTTTTCGCGTTTATTCGACTCTTCATGATGGATCGCTTCCTGTACTCCCCAGTTGTAAGTTGCTTTGTTTGGATAAAAGCATAAATGTAAATGTAAGGCTCTGTTGCTAATTCCAAAAAGTCATTTTAGAGCTTGTAACGGAGGCTTGAGCCACTGATAGCAGACTTGCAGTTATTAATGCAGTGAGTTATTAGTTATTAGAGTGATGAATTAGTCTGTGCATCTCTTTCAACAGTGTTCGGCAGCAGCGTCTACTAATACGAAACTGTAAGAACAGTGCCTTTATTACCTCGTAAGTGAGAAATTTAATGTAGCTTTTAACCTCTTAACCCGCACCGGTTCGTGCGCGGGGGGTGGGTTGACGGAAGTGGGCGTGTCTGTACTTTTATTTACTTTTGTTTTATACAAAATATCCAATCAACTATCACAAACTATGCATCATTTGAAAGCTAAAACACTCAAGATTCATGTTCTGAACTTGTTTTTGCAATATATACACCAGAGAGGAAAGGGTTAAATGAAATGCTAAAGGACCGGCCATGTAAACATTAGCATAATATTAGCGGTACTCATCTTTCATCTCCTGTAGTTCAGCTCTGATCGGACGAATCCAATAAACACCCGCATACATCTCCGTGTAGGGTCCACTCTTCAAAATGCATCCCACTTTTTAATCCAAAACAACGAAAAAATAGGGAAAAAACAAAAAATCCTCCGCTGTTTGCAAAAGAGTTTTGAGTTGAGTTGAGCGTAATCAATCATGTCCATTTTCAATGAAATATCGACTCTAATCCGTTTCTGGCAAACTCCCCCTGCAAGAATAGTCTCTTCTCCGTGACATAAACCCTCCCTCGTCTCTCTCCTTCAATCAGAGTCTCTCCTGTGATGCATCATAAAGAGGAAGCGCCTTACAGGCTTGGTGAGCTGTCAATCATTGCGCCCATGGTTTTCGTTGGATAAAGGCACTCAGTGCCTAGCCAATGCCTTTCCAACAAAGGTTTGATTGATGGACTTAGTAACCAATCAAAAGGCATTATTTTGCGCAGTTTATGTAAGTAGGATTTGGTGAATACTACTAGTCAATACTACTAGTGCTTAGGCTTTCATAACACCGGCACGCGCCTGCCAGTGTTTAGGGCAGAAACTGCAGTGGGGCGCGTGGACACTGACTGACACGTCTTATTAACTTAATGCGTTTTTTACACGTTGTAATTTCTGTAAATAGTTGCTTTAGTTTTTCAGTAACTGTTTATCCATTATAAATAGCAGTTTATTGCAGATTTATTTGAATGAAAAACTACTCTTTATGTTCAAAATGTTATGTCCAAATGTTCTGAAATAAATGGCCTTTTTGAAAAGACGCCTAGTCTTTTCCTGACATAAAAGCTTACAGAAACTACATTACTGAGAGAATCATCCTCATATTTGAATCATGACATGATTAGACATTCAGTTTTATATTTCAGTTATTTTCAGGCTCTTAACATTAAATTCTCTTTTTTTTCCCCAAGTGAAATAAAAAGTGTCACTTACATGTATATTTACATGTATATTACTCTGTTCCCATATTACTTTGAGTTGTTATGACTCTTGGGTAGCAACATTTCAAGTGTCTAGTTTAAAATAAGACCATTTATGAATATAGACCATAGGGTTTAAGAGCTGCAGACATTTTTATTTGGGGATGTCGTTTTCAAATAATTCTCAAAAAATAGGGGCGCAGGTTAAGAGGTTAAGTTGCTAAACTATTTTACTGATAAAATCGTCAGAGCAGCGCTGACAACACGTTTTTGTGCGAGTGTGTGTCCGTAGGCCTACTGTATGTGCGTTTGAGTGGGAGAGCAGCGACAGTGGGAGAAACAGAGCATGTGCTTTCAGTACATAATAAAACGTTGTGTGACCAAAAAAAATATGGAAATAATTCGTCGTTTTTATCCTATTGTTTACTCTATGTATTTGCTTGTTCAGTGTCATTGTGGGTTTTGCTGTTGTAGGCTGTAAAGTATGGTGGCCCAGTAGTGCACAACACAACGCAATATAAAAAGCAAACATAAGTTCACAACACAAAGAAAACAAGCCACAACACAAATAAATCAAGCCACAACACAACGGAAACAAGCCACAACACAATGGAAGCAAGCCACAACACAATGAAAACAAGCCACAACACAAAGAAATCAAGCCAGAACACAACAAAAAAGCCACAACACAACGGAAACAAGCCACAGCACAATTTGGAAGACTTGGAGTTAAGCTTTTCTTTGAGAAAAGAACAAAGAACGGCACTGAAGTCATTCTTAAGAAAAGAAGATGTGTTCAGAGTTTTGCTGACCGGATACTAAGTTTAATAGTTTAATCATTCGACTAACGTTAGCTCCGCTTCACCTTCTTCTTTGCTCTGGTTGGTTGTGGCTCTCATGGCCTATCCAATTGTGTGCAGAGGGAATTTGAAAGACAACCGTTTATCCCGCCCCTCGGATTGAGCCCTGCTAATGGTGAGTTTCCAGACCCAACATCTTGATGTGAGTCTGGCTTGTCAGGCTACACTACTGGGCCACCGTAGTAAAGACCTTTGAAATAACTTAACTCATTTGGCGAAGTAAAATGGACATGTAATGCGGTCAATACTTACCTGGAACTACTTTAGCTGTGCACTTCCCTGAAAATAATTGCACACCTTAGAATATTTTCCAACCAATCAGATTCAAGCATTCAACAGCCCGGTAGTATAAAAAGCTACATTGTCGAGAACAGCAGTGCGATTTGCTATGGCAGCATACTCTGCACTTGCTGCTGGTGTGGAAGCAGTCAGTTTTGACTGCAAAAGATGAGGTCATTTGATTGGATTTCCTGTATTTGAACTTTTACAGTGTGCTCTGATCATTTGTGTTACAGAACAGATCAGATTACGATCGGATCAGATTGTGCTACCACCAAAACATTCATGTGGTCTGCGGTGGTTTGAGGCATTATTCACATCCAAACCCTAAACCTACCCATAAAACAATGCAAATGTAGTGGTTGGTAGCAAAATCTGATAGGTAGCATTATTCATCAAGACAATAGACCTGTTTTTACACTACAGAACACTATAAATACATGTTTTAAGGTTATTTCAAGGTGGGGTAGTAACTATAAGATAACCAGTGAATGTCAATTAATTTAATTATTTTGAGTCGCTCACTTTACATGACACATTCAGCCAAAGTGGGCCTGTAGTATTTAAACATCTTACAAGAAAACAAATATGTTTTTTATTCTTTGCATTTTATTCCATGTTAAGTGTAGTAACAAACAAAACAGGAACTGTTACGAAAATATTTGTTTATATTTATTGAGCAACCTTATAAAAAAACAAATCTACCTTTCACCTTGAGGGAGACCTCATTTGAGGTGTGACCATACACAGAGAAAAAGGGTGTCAAAATTGTACCTTTTGGGGTACAACAGCTTGTCGCTGGGGCAGTACCCTTAAAAGGACACATTTGTACCTTTTTTACCACAAAAAGTAGCCTGACGTCGTCATACTCAATTCTAGTCAGAATTTGAGTCTGATACTGCTCCGTTGGGCTGTGATTATGGGGCGTGTTTAAACCGAACCAGGAAAGACCTCAATTGGATAGACCTACAACCAATCAGAGCAACGGAGCGACGCATAACGTTAGTTGTCAAATGTCAACAGAACTCAACTGCACTGTTGCCAAGTCCGCGGGTTGAAGCGACCCCAATTATGTGATATACAGACCCAGGAATGCAAAATTTAGCAGGCAGTCCAGCCAAAATAACACAATATTTTACCCTCCAAATGACATTTTTCCGGAGAACCCCCCCACCCGGAAAGCTATTGGGCTTGTTTTTAGCAAGTTTTGAGTAGCAGCTGGGCGAGTTTTGCTGTAAAAACTTGGCAACCCTGTCTGCACGCACGCTAGAATAAGTCACGTTACCCCCAATTTCCACCGGCTGCGGAACGGCTGCGGAACGGCTCCACTGCGTGACGGCTCCGTGTTCCATCGTCCGTCAATACCCACCAGGTCCGGATTTGTTGCGGAACGGCTGCGGTCATGACTGACAGCTGACGTCACGAGGCCCCATGTAATCTCACGAATTCTGGTGTGATCGCGCGATATGTAGTTTCTATAAACAGAACTACCAAACCAGGAACAGTTTTCCATCCTTTTTAATGTTGTCCTTATAAAAAGGATGTGAGCGGTCATAGATGATGGGTTGATTCTGTACCTCAATAATCAGCATTTCTTCATCCATCGTGTCAACGGGGTTAAAACAACGGGGTTAAAGTCTCCGCCCATTATGACGTTTTCAAGGTGTAGTGTAGGGAAATATGAGCGTGGTGTATTTTATTTTGAAAATTAAACGGATCTTTTATTTTGTTTCTGGCTGTTCTGTTTAGTCACTCGACTTCCTGTCCTGTGTACCCTGCCCTGTAGTGCTGCGGAGCGCTCCGGCATCCGGCAAAAATAGAAGCTCTGCGTATCTGCTCCGGAGGGCTGCGGATCGCCGGAGTCGGAACGCAGCCGTAACGCAGCCAGTGGAAATTGGGGGTTAGAAGAAGAAGATGAGTGTAAGCGATCTTTGCCGGTGTTGTAAAAAAAGAATTTAAGGATACACAGAGTACTTACCAACACGATCATCATTTCTGAGAGAAATAGTAAAGGTGAATGCATATACGAACAAGTTCTCCGTTTAGGATTAGAACAAATTCAACCCAAGCGCTCTTTGGTGACGTGGATGATTACGTTACTGTTTATCATCTGTCCATCATCGTCTAAAGCCCGCCCTGACAATTTCATTGGTCCGAACAGTTTCTGTTCGGGCATAATTACTTCTCTATGGATCAAGTCCAGACCGAACTGCCCGTGCAAAAAAAAATTGTGGGCGGGGCTAAGTTCGTCTGGCATCCAGGCTACACACAAAGGTTCATAGTAGGACCTTAAGGTACGCATGGGCATCGGAAGCAAAAAAAATGTGGGTGGGCCCTCAGAATTTTTTTACTGGAGTAGATGCCAATAAGTACAAATATACCACTTTGCTTGCTAAGCGTATAGTTCGGAAAGACAAAATTATGGGAATTGCCATACCATTGAGAGTGGCAGTAGTGTAGGGGTAAGATGCACAGCATCTAGTTTTGACACAAATCGACCCGCGGTTCGAGTCCGCCTTTCGCCGAGCTCAATCTTCTCCCTTTTCCCATCACATATCGGAAGGGCATTTATTTTCAATAAAAATGACGAAAATATTAGAAAAGTGGAAATAAAGCGTCTAACGTGTTTAATAATAAGTGTTTATCGATTAGGGTTAGGTAAACAGACATGTGCTGAATATTAGAGACGATAAAAGTGAGTGGGTCCAATATCATTGATCGTAAAAAGTGGGTGGGTCTTGTCCCACATACAATGGTTCCGACACCTATGAAGGTACGTATTTGTACTCTAAGGTACTAATATGCACCTTTTAGGAGTAAAACAGGTACAAATATGTCCTTTTAAGGGTACTGCCCCAGCGACAAGCTGTTGTACCCCAAAAGGTACAATTTTGACACCCTTTTTCTCTGTGTGTACCCACCAGTGTCATATTGCATCATTTAAAGAAACAATGTCTCTAAAATTAAAGACCATTGTTATGCTCTGAAAGTGTAAACCCAATGAGCACAGTACAAACGGCCCACTTTACCTGAATTCACCCTAGATACTACATTCCTGTTTGGTTTTCACCAAGTATACCCCTAAAACACTTGCATGTGTTGCAAGGGACCGTTCTATGATGCTTTAGAACAACGCAAGAGTGAGTAAACAAGGACTTTTCGCACTGGATTAGTTTAACATGGAGAGGTGGGGTAAAGTAATTATTACCAGAGCTTCTCAGTGATTTTAGTCCTGTCCGAATGTGCCATCTCAGTACTCATTACGGACAATGTCAGTAAAGATTACAGTGACTTTTACCTTCTGTAAAAAGGTCAGTAAATATTACCTCAGGTAATACTAATCCCATGCGAATAGACCCGCTAAATTCCTGTTTAAAAGTGTTTTTTTTCCAAGGTTTTTTGAGGCACTAGACAAAAGCATTCAATTGCATCCTAGGCGGTGGGACAAGTCTGTGGAAAACCTTGGACCCACTTTACATTAGGTAGCCTTAACTACTATGAACTAATACTTTAATTAATCATTTGATACAATGCACTTATTGTGAACATACATGTTTTTACATTGTACTTACATTTTAAAAATTCCCTGCATGTAATTACATCTGTATTTAATTTCTGTAGTTACATTTATAATTACACTGTTGACACTTCTCTTACACCTAACCCTACCCTTAAACTTACCCATACCACCACACCTGTCCCTTTACCCGTATCTCACCTCAATATCAGCAAAAGTGTTTTGCAATGCAATATGAACACAATTAGTACAGTTTTTGATGCCAGTACATAGTAGTTAAGGCTACTTAATATAAAGTGAGGCCCAAACCTCTCGCCTTTTCTGCTTACCATTCAGATTAAAAAAAGGGTTGAAAGCACTTGTCAGAGGCACAACTTCTTTTTGCTTTAGGTAAGTGCCTATTATCAACAGAATCCAATCAGAATTGAATTAATAATTTGTTCAGCTGGACCTGACTGTTATAGGTTATATATAGATTATGTGTTTGCGCATGTGACATAAGGAAGCCACTTAATATGCACATGATGACAGGGAGGTAACGGCAGTGTGTAAATCGAGTTACCCCTCCCACTTTTGCTAGTTTTACTGTGATTTCTTATCCCGTGCGAATTGCCCATTAATATAACATACGTCCTGTGGTAAAATTACATTACTCCATCTACCCTTGTAAAACTAATTCCGTCCAAATAGGACTTTAATTGTCATTTTTGTGTTAACAGCCATCCATATACAGGGAGTGCAGAATTATTAGGCAAGTTGTATTTTTGAGGATTAATTTTATAACATTAATAATTAAACAACAACCATGTTCTCAATGAACACAAAAAACTAATTAATATCAAAGCTGAATATTTTTGGAAGTAGTTTTTAGTTTTAGCTATTTTAGGGGGATATCTGTGTGTGCAGGTGACTATTACTGTGCATAATTATTAGGCAACTTAACAAAAAACAAATTTATACCCATTTCAATTATTTATTTTTACCAGTGAAACCAATATAACATCTCAACATTCACAAATATACATTTCTGACATTCAAAAACCAAACAAAAACAAATCAGTGACCAATATAGCCACCTTTCTTTGCAAGGACACTCAAAAGCCTGCCATCCATGGATTCTGTCAGTGTTTAGATCTGTTCACCATCAACATTGCGTGCAGCAGCAACCACAGCCTCCCAGACACTGTTCAGAGAGGTGTACTGTTTTCCCTCCTTGTAAATCGCACATTTGATGATGGACCACAGGTTCTCAATGGGGTTCAGATCAGGTGAACAAGGAGGCCATATCATTAGATTTTCTTCTTTTATACCCTTTCTTGCCAGCCACGCTGTGGAGTACTTGGACGCGTGTGATGGAGCATTGTCCTGCATGAAAATCATGTTTTTCTTGAAGGATGCAGACTTCTTCCTGTACCACTGCTTGAAGAAGGTGTCTTCCAGAAACTGGCAGTAGGACTGGGAGTTGAGCTTGACTCCATCCTCAACCCGAAAAGGCCCCACAAGCTCATCTTTGATGATACCAGCCCAAACCAGTACTCCACCTCCACCTTGCTGGCGTCTGAGTCGGACTGGAGCTCTCTGCCCTTTACCAATCCAGCCACGGGCCCATCCATCTGGCCCATCAAGACTCACTCTCATTTCATCAGTCCATAAAACCTTAGAAAAATCAGTCTTGAGATATTTCTTGGCCCAGTCTTGACGTTTCAGCTTGTGTGTCTTGTTCAGTGGTGGTCGACTTTCTGCCTTTCTTACCTTGGCCATGTCTCTGAGTATTGCACACCTTGTGCTTTTGGGCACTCCAGTGATGTTGCAGCTCTGAAATATGGCCAAACTGGTGGCAAGTGGCATCTTGGCAGCTGCACGCTTGACTTTTCTCAGTTCACGGGCAGTTATTTTGCGCCTTGGTTTTTCCACACGCTTCTTGCGACCCTGTTGACTATTTTGAATGAAACGCTTGATTGTTCGATGATCACGCTTCAGAAGCTTGGCTATTTTAAGACTGCTGCATCCCTCTGCAATATATCTCACTGTTTTTGACTTTTCTGAGCCTGTCAAGTCCTTCTTTTGACCCATTTTGCCAAAGGAAAGGAAGTTGCCAAATAATTATGCACACCTGATATAGGGTGTTGATGTCATTAGACCACACCCCTTCTCATTACAGAGATGCACATCACCTAATATGCTTAATTGGTAGTAGGCTTTCCAGCCTATACAGCTTGGAGTAAGACAACATGCATAACGAGGATGATGTGGCCAAAATACTCATTTGCCTAATAATTCTGCACTCCCTGTAAATTAAGCCATTGCACTAAATTGTTGAATAAGATTTTATTTAGTTCAAAATCAAATAGTTGTTCTTGGGGGTGTTTCAGCAACCCTCTTTATGATTTATGATTTTTTTAAGGACATGTTTACCGTGAAATAAGCAGAAACAAGTTTAAGAGAAATAAAATATACTTTTATTTAAAAAAACAAACATCTCTTTTACTGTATGCAGAAAAATAAATATATAGCAAAAATCAATTAAATTAATAATTAGGTAATACATTTTCTTTCTTTCTTTTTGAAAACAGGTGTTAACAATGCTTTTACAATGCATTTACTTTGCAGTGGTCTGTCTTAGGATGTTTACAACAGCAGCCACAATTGTGACCATACAACACAGCATGAAAGAACAGTTCCCATGCCATTTGCAAAAACTTCATATAACATACAATAAATATCTAAAATAAATAAGTCCATAATAAATAATCCTTTGAATATTGAAAATAAATGATAATACTGCTGTGGGGTTTTCAGGTGGTTACATTCTTGCAGAGCAGGATACATAAAGGTAGTGGAAGAGAATAATCGTCTCTCCGACTGCTTTGTTACGAGCTAATGTCCGTCTCTGAAGAACAAACACAATGGATATTAAAGGCACGCAGAAGAACACATTTATCACTGATTTAACACTGAACAAAAACATCAACTTACCGTGGGTTCAAAGGCACTATATCTCTCCTTGTATTCCGTGACTTGCGCATGTTCTGCACTATTGCTCTGTAAAAACAGAATGTTTAAGTACAGAGCACATAAAGGTCGGCCAGCTGGTTCAAATGACCGAACCGTTTTCAAACACTTACACAGTGTGGTTTCAAATCTTGTGCGACCCTGTGCAGATCAGACCTCACAAAACGAATTTGTGGGTATTTCTCAATGTGCTCATCAGCAAGCAAGATGTGCTCTAGATAGTAATCCAGAATCATGGTGTTGATGCAACAAGTGTCCTCTTCCTGGAACAGAGATTATCATAGTGTATTAGATTAATGCCATAGCAGTTTAGTAAGAACAATTGAAATCCAATCAGAAAATGAATATTTATTTGATTAGTCAGTAGTATGTTGCAACATTGCAACATTTTGTTTCATTAATTTAATCTATTTACTTACAATTAATACATTTTAGTCTCAACAAATATTAGTGAATAGTGACGTTTAGCAAGTATTTGTATGTAATGAATAAGTTATAATGACTAATTGAGTAGACGCAACTTTCTACTATTACTTTGCAACTACGGTGTCAACTAACTCTCATTAGAGGATTAGTAGACTGTTAGGCTTAGTAGAATAAGTCGACATGTACTTGCAAAGTTAGTAGTCATTAGAATCAGTAGCAGTCTACTAATACTCTAATGACTGCTAGTTGACATGTAGTTGCAGTTACTTAGCCTATAGTTAGTAGAATGCCTAAAGTGGACTATCAAAATAAAGTGGGTTACACTTTATTTTGCAGTGTCATTGTGTTACATTACTATAGTAATAACTATACACTGTGCATAATTATATGCAACTAACCCTATAGTAACTTAATATTACTCAGTACTTAAATGTATAATTGCAGTGTAACAAAAGACACTATACTTCAATAGTGACTGGAAAATAATCTAAAAGATACTAATCACTATTAGAACAAGTAGAAGTGGCAGTAAGTCACAATTGGATTGCTTACTAGTCAAAACACATTTATTATTAGCCTATATATTAGGCTACTGTAAAAATAACTCTAAATATAGCCTACGCACACACACACACACACACATATCATCATCATATAGCCTATACTGCACATACATTTAGCATGACCTCGGAGAACACTGGAAGCAGTCGTGTTTCGTGGTCTTTGTCTTCATGTTGTGCCTGCAAGGGTTAATATGCATAAAGTTATACATTGCATTTTCAAATAAATCAATATCTATATAATTACATATCTATATAAATTAGTTAGAACTTAAATGCATATAGAAAATATTAAAACGTACATGTTCAGTCATCATATATAGGTCGTTCCAGGTGACGGGGCTGTCTAACGGCTTGGGGCGCGGGCGCATGATGTGCCTCGCCTGGCCGCGCAGAAAGCACCAGCACATCACAGCAAGCAGAGCTAGGAACTTCATATTGCAGGCAGACGGGTGGATTCAGTGAAATGTCCTCTTATGTAGAGTGATGTTCCCCGCAGACGAGATTTGGAGTGCATGTTGTGACTCTAGAGCTTTTATATTCTCCTGCTTTGTCCCAGTTTTTACCACTGCGTCACTGTGGTATCGTCTCTTCACCTTTGGCGTAATCCCCCAACCTCTGCACCTGAGTTTATTAGGTCAAACGGATCTCTGAGAAACCGTGCATGCTTCATACTCGCTGACTGTTATGATTGCATCGGAAATTCGTCTGACAGTAATACATCTTCCAACAATTTGGCTGCAATAAGGAAATAGTATGGGAAAGCGGTCTGAAGTGGACAGAGTAGCTATTTCCTGTGAATTTCCCAGACTGGCGATTAGTATTAATTAGTGCGCGAGTCTTTATTATGTACATACAGTTCCTTCCACTTAATGTTGCTAGGAAACCTTTCAATTACCTTTTATTCGTGATCAGCATGTTCAAGTTTAAAAGACACAAGTGCGACAAGGAAATTATTCATAAACCAAATAGTGCTAAAAAACACCTGTCAAACACCTGTGACCGGCACAATAAGGATCACTGCAATAAAGAACAAGCGCTTTTGATTGAATTCGTTACGTCAAACTGTATGACAAATGGTCTGTATATTTATGAATGCTTGAAAGTTGTGTAATTTACTGACGTCAATAATCTTATCGCTGCAAAAATTTTAATTCATAAAAGTTATATGGATCAGTTCTATGATGTATTACGTTATTCAAAAATAATGTTTAGGCCCTATATAGCCCAGCTATATATATAATACAATAATGTTTAGGCCATATATATATATAGCTAGGCTATATAGGGCCTAAACATTATTTTTGAATAACGTAATACATCATAGAATTGATCCATATAATTTTTATGAATTAAAATTTTTGCAGCGATAAGATTATTGACGTCAGTAAATAATCTTATCGCCGTCAGTAAATAATCTGAAAAAATAAAATAAAATTATATTATATATATATATATATATATATATATATATATATATATATATATATATATATATATATATATATATATATATATATATATATATATATATATATATATATATATATATATACACACACACACCAATCAGGCATAACATTATGACCACTGGCAGGTGAAGTAACACTGATTATCTCTTCATCACAGCACCTGTTAGTGGGTGGAATATATTAGGCAGCAAGTGAACATTTTGTCCTCAAAGTTGATGTGTTAGAAGCAGGAAAAATGGGCAAGTGTAAGGATTTGAGCGTTTGACAAGGGCCGAATTGTGATGGCTAGATGACTGGGTCAGAGCATCTCCAAAACTGCAGCTCTTGTGGGGTGTTCCTGGTCTGCAGTGGTCAGTATCTATCAAAAGTGGTCCAAGGAAGGAACAGGGGTGAACCGACGACAGGGTCATGGGCGGCCAAGGCTCATTGATGCATGTGGGGAGCGAAGGCTGGCCCGTGTGGTCCGATCAAACAGACGAGCTACTGTAGCTGAAATTGCTCAAGAAGTTAATGCTAGTTCTGATAGAAAGGTGTCAGAATACACAGTACATCACAGTTTGTTGCGTATGGGGCTGCATAGCCGCAAACCAGTCAGGGTGCCCATGCTGACCAGTGACCCCTGTCAACAGCCAAAAGCACCAACAGTGAGACGTGACATGAGCATCAGAACTGGACCACAGAGTAATGGAAGAAGGTAGCCTGGTCTGAAGAATCATGTTTTCTTTTACATCACGTGGATGGCCAGGTGCATGTGTGTCGCTTATCTGGGGAATGTTACTTTGACACGTACCACCTACTTAAGCATTATTGCAGAGCATGTACACCCTTTCATGGAAACGGTATTCTCTGATGTGGCCTCTTTCAGCAGGATAATGCGCCCTGACACAAAGCAAAAATGGTTCAGGAATGGTTTGATGAAGTTCCTAACGAGTTTGAGGTGTTGACTTGGCCTCCAAGCTCCCCAGATCACAATCCAATCGAGCATCTGTGGGATGTGCTGAACAAACAAGTCCGATCCATGGAGGCCCCACCTCGCAACTTACAGGACTTAAAGGATCTTGGTGCCAGATATCACAGCACACCTTCAAGGGTCTAGTGGAGTCCATGCCTCAATGGGTCAGGGCTGTTTTGGCAGCAAAAGGGGGACCAACACAATATTAGTCATGATATTATGTCTGATCAGTGCATATAATAGGCTATGTAACCCTTAAGAGTAACTCTTTTTTTTTATTCTGTCCTAATATTAACAAAGTCTGTAATATGGACAGATAAAAATAAGTACTTTTTTTCAGGCAAGGCGTATCTTAAGCAAGCCTGTTCTCTGTTTACTTCCGTATGACAGCAAAATGCGTGCCGTCTTTTTATTGTTCTTTTGCTCGTGCGGGCCAGTTCAGAACCATGATCGGTTCACACAGGAATTTGATATTGGGTGGACAACTGTCCGTTGTCTTTTAAATCTGTGAGCCAGCGTTACATACTATGCGACATGTTATGTGTCCTGTCAGAAATATGTGAATAAATGAATATGACCAACAATGAAATTGTTACTTGAATTTGAGAACTTACTTTTTTCATGTTTATGCCATTCTCACACTTTGTGTAATCCCTGATGTAGTAGGTGACCCTGAATGTAATGCTAGTGTGATTTTATTGTGTACAATCTAGAGTTATTAAATGACATTTGATCAGATTTAATTGTGCATCAAAGAGAAAAACATCTTTGTATCCATCATTGTACAATTTTTTTTATTATTACTTTTTTTGCAGATTGAATTCTAGTGTTTATTAGCAAAACCATGTACTGAACATATAATACTGGCCTAATCATATTAAAAATGTGAGTAAATAAAATAAATTACAAATCTCTTTCTTTCATTTTAAATACCAGTCAATCACAAAAACAAATCCGATTTTTAAAATTGGGAGAAAGAAATTTCATCTTTACATCCTGAGAAGTAAATGGCTATTTGTTCAGTCAATGCACAGCTGATGAATGGGCTTTGACACATTAGCTCTTTCCCCAGAATTCCTCCTTCCTTCTCTGAGCGCGGCCCAAGAGCTCAGAGGCCACAGAGCACGAGGCTGCTGATCTAGATGAGATCTGAGACATCTTATCATCTGGATTTAAAATGAAAAAGAGATTTACATTTTTTTCAATAAGAATAATATTTCATATCATTATAATTGCAAAATATATAAGCATTTTCTAGAAGATATTTTAAGATATTACGGTTTCCATGAATGAGTAATAAAGGGCAATGTGTATGCACAACAATGCAAACATGCACTTAGTGAAACCAGTGATTTGAAATGCATTAGACGTTCTTGATATGTGCACCACATCAAAGAACACGTTGATCTAATTCTCGTTCCAACTAAAAGTGTCAGGCCGACATAAGAGCATGAAGTAACTGTAAGCAACTGCTTATGGCTGCTAATATCTGCTAATATTAGGAAGATGATTTTACCATTGTCTGACACACCAGAATCTGATTCAGGAAACACAAACAGCTCTGGCCGAAAAATTCCCAGGTTACCTACAGTTGACACAAAGACAATATTGTGATCACGTATGGGTGGATTACATAAATGAACGTAACATCATGGGCAGTGAAACTTAATCACGTGGTTAACTGGATGTAAATGTCATATTACATATTATTTAATATGATTCAATCAACTGGACTGCATTAGGTTAGAATAATGAAAGTAATTGTTAATGGTCAGATATAACTAAAAATAACAGCTGGCATTTTCTTTTACGGTCTTTAAAACAGGTTATCTATATGTAACACTGAATCATTTTCAATACTGTCAGGGAAATAAAGCAACATTTCATTTGGCAGTAGTTTATAATGATTATATATGTTTTGGGGTTGGTACATTTTTTTAAATGTCTCTTATGCTCATCAAGACTGCATTCATTTGATCAAAATACAGTAAACATATTAACATTGCGAAATATTGTTGCAATTTAAAATAGCTGTTTTCAATTTCAATACATGTAATTTATTCCTGCAATGACAAAGCAATTTTCAGCGGACATTACTCTTTAGTCACAGTAATGTTCAGAAATCATTTTAATAAGGTGCTTTGTTGCTCAAGAAACATTTCTTATTATCATCACAGTTTAAAACGGTTGTGTTGCTTAATATTTTTGTGGAAACTGTTAATTTTTTTAGGCAGCATTTATTTGAAATAGAAATCTTCTGTAAAACTCTTTAATGTCACTTTTTATCAATTTAATGTATCCTTGATTAATAAAAACTTTTAAACAGTACTGTGTATATATATATATATACTTTTAATAATTAGTTAATATCTTTATCAATAGAGTGATTAAATGACTGTTTAAAAAAACACTTTGTGTATGAGTTTTTTGAACAAGACATTTCGTTTATAATTAATTTCAAATTCATTTTGAGGTATTAATGTAATAATTCAAATCATGTTAGTTCTCTTGAATTGTCATAATTAGGAGATACGCAAGTATACGTCAATCAATAGGTGTATCAACTACACTTGAAAGAAGTTAAATAATCTTTAGAAATAAATGACTCCCAGGAGGACAAGGGAAAATCTGACCCGAATCAATACAGTGCTACCAAAATAATGCACTGACGTTAGTGGAAAAAAACAGGCACAAAAAAGATGACAAGAGACTGACCTAGATTATTCTCCCCCTATTGCTGGCGGTAACCTAACCTCTCTCTACTCTTTCTGCTGGTAAATGACTCAGTCACGTTTCAATTGCGTGTTTATAGAGTGGCGGTTGTATTTCCAAAGTATGGATCGATAATCACGCAATCAAAAAAATACTTTTTTTTTGTAGCGCAAAACTAAAATGTTCACTTCTAGCATGCATAAATGTCTTTACAGCTTGTTAAAGCTCAGCGTAACTTCAGAAAAGCTGCGATCGGTAGGCCTCTCATAATAAAACTCCCATGGCTGCGACCAGATCTACATCAGTGGATGCTGAAAGGAACCGTACCATTATGCTGAAACTCCGGGTTTCTCATCAGGCCCTGAATTCTGTTGGCAAGTGGAGGGACAGCAGCTTTGTGACAGCGGCTGGTTTGTTGTTTTTGTGATGGCTTGGCTTGTCTTGGATGGGTATAGTCTGCTGCTTCCTTATTCTCAGACCAGGCATCTTCACACATGGGAAGTAGATCTACGGTGGTCAGGCCAGCGGCCGGTGAAGAATGTGGCAACCTTCCATTCTCAGCCTTCGCAATACAATGAAGTTTGAAATCTGAAGACATAATGCATGACATAATATTGCACATTTGACTTAAGAATCATGTACCTTATGATGTGACCGCTGTGGAGAGCCATCTATAATATGTTTATAAGGAGAGTGAGGTTTTCCTAAAGGTGGCTCACTCCTCCTAACTTCCCTGGAGGAATGTTTGATCTTCGGAGGAGAGACCAGCAAAGCTCCTCCTAATAAAATTAATAAATAATATTAAAATAAATGTATTTTTTTTCTTGATTGATTGATTACAAACTATGTCTAATGAACGAGAGGCTTGAGAGTCTGACTGCAAACCATTAAATCGAAGTGAAACTGCTAAGATGTCAAACGTATAGGTTCAAGGTGGCAGACGGATGTACCATCTGCCCAAAAAACGTCTCGGTTACGGATGTAACCCTCGTTTCCTGAGGAGGGAACGAAGACGTAACGTTAGTGACTAACGAATGGGGGTTTCGCTTATAAGCCAATCATCTTCGAGATTTTTTGGAAAACGCCCAATGGCGTGCCAATGCCATGGACATGCGGAATTTGCATACGTAACTCTGCCTCACCGCGTGAGTATAAAAGGAAGTACGTGGCAATATCGCATTATGTTACCTGCTGAGGAGCCAAGACTGAACTCCTGGCCGTTCCAGCAGTACAGCGGATGTATCAATATAATCACGCCACTCTGCTGTCTTCCAGTGCCCTGCGTAAGTGTGAGTACCCTGTTGTAAGACTAGTACGGTCCAAAGCCCTCTTTGGACACCGTAGTGTGCAACAGAGTGTTCAACAGTGGGGGGGGGGGGGGGTGCCCAGTGTACCCTAGGCCGCGGCCCCATCAAGGGCAGAGAAGGCAGAGGAGGCCACCAAACGGTCGCGGGAAGCACGAGGACTTCAGGGACCGCGTGATCTCCTCATGCACCTCGGGAGCGAAAGGCATTGGGAGCGGGGCCCAACAGCTGTCGGGTGCCGCCCTCAAAAACCAATCGCGCAACCACTAGCACTCGCTACAGGGCGGAGTTCCGCACCAGCGCGAGGCTCGCGGCTGCCCGAGATAACATGGCTGTCAACTCTAGGTTGGATCAGGCAGCGCTGGCACACCCGAAGGCGGAGCACAACCTAATCATCATCCCCAAAGGACTCTAGCCCACCTTGGGATGCGGCGATCGACATCTCAGTGCTATCTGGAGTGTGAACGAAACGAACGAGGCATCAGAGACGGGCCGCTGTTTCAGTCCAGCACTCGCGGGAAGCGATGTGCGAGAGGGGGGCGTGGCCTGAGGAACGTATCGTCGGGGTTCTTAATACCAGAGCACCGCCCTCAGGTCACCCTGGCCACCAGCCAAAGTACCACCTCTCTCAGAGACGGTAGATTGGGGTGTGGCAAAGGGGACTCTCTCTCCTCACGGAGATCACTGAGTCTCGACCGCAACATTGCGATGGTCACGTTCCCGCAGTGGGAACATGACACATCCACAATCACTGCCCGAACGTGCTGAAGCCCAAACACGTCGAGCAGTGAATGTGCCCATAGACAGCAACGGAGATCGATCGCACCCGGAAGTGCACGGGCAAACCGTCTTGAAAAAGACGTGCCACGCGCAAGCTCTTTTTGTGAGAGGAAAGCTCTGCAGAGTGCCGAAGCGCCCAGGGAAAACACACACAGCTGTTGCAGATCACTGCACAGATCAGCAGGCAGGCAATGTGAGATCGCTGGAATGCGCCGTCACACCAACACTCTGGAGAACCGCTCGTCTCGAAGACTGAAGAGAGGACTTCCGAATTCAGGCTTGCAGGAGTGAAGAGATGCTCTTGGCTCCGATGCAGAAACATAATGCGATATTGCCACGTACTTCCTTTTATACTCATGCGGAGTTACGTATGCAAATTACGCATGCCCATGGCATTGGCACGCCATTGGGCGTTTTCTAAAATCTCGAAGATGATTGACTTCTAAGCGAAACCCCCATTCGTTAGTCACTAACGTTACGTCGTAGTGACTGAACGAAAGGGAACCACAGCTGTCTGTAAAACCAACGTAAACTAAAACCATATTCATTACTAATAGGTCGATGAATAGGTCGATGTAAACTTTTGAAAGTATTGTCAAATACGATTTTTACCAGTGGCTGGAGTTGTCCGATCGTGATGCGTTCTTTGTACAGTCTGCATGGTCTTGAGTTTGGGCGTTGGTAATCTGCCCCCATCAATGGAACCACCAGACCCCTGCGCCACCGATGATGACTCAGTTTCCAACAGCTGCCACCTACAAAAGATATGCGAAACGTCTGAATGGAAAACTGCCACGGCATAGGCAGAAACATTTTGCACATAAGATTCATTGCTCCTGGATTTGGTAGTATTTATACTGGAGAATACTGGAGAATGCTGGACTAAACTATGAAAACCCTACTGTAAACCAGCGTTGTACACCTTTCAGAACTGAATTGGAAATTACTTCTAAATTCCAATACTGTTCTTGAATACAGTTTTCATAAAATTTATGAAAATATATCAATTAAAATAAATTATAATTCATTTTATTTTTCATTTGAATTATCCTTAAAATCATTTGTAATTAATAATGTAATTGTTTATATTATTTGTATCTCTGTGCTCAATTCTTTGAATTGTAATTCATTAACTTCCTCTTCATTTCAATTCAAAATCCAGCTCAACTTGCTGTGTTGCAGCCAACTCGATTCAAATTCTTGAAATCAGACTTTTGCCCAACAATAAGACCATTATGTCCTTGTTCAAATACAACTGTGGTGACAATTCAGAGGAACAACAAGCACATACCTCTCATTCCTCTCCTTCATGTTTCCATGCTCATCTTTTGGATTCCACGCTTCCTCTGAAATCTCAGACTCATCTCTCTCTCCATGACCCTCTTCTTCATCCCAGGCCAACTTCCTATGCACAGGCAGGGTGGGGTCCTCAGGAAGACCCGTCTCTCCTGGAGAGCTTCTCCTGCTGCCTGCCACAGAAGCAGAAGGTCCAGGGCTAGAACTTCCCCTGGCACTGCCAGCCCTAAAGAGACATGCCAGGTCATTGAAAAAAGGAAGCTCTAAACTGACTATTTCTGATTATTTTGAGTATTGACGGAGTTCTGCTCACCTGGCCAGGTCTAGAGCCTCAATGATAGGGCTGCTACTAGTGCTTCTGCAGGCCTCAGATTCAATGGAGGATGAGGAGGCGCCACTGGAAGGCTCCCACATCCAGTTGTGATCAGACAGGATCTGATTCAGGTGTTGCCGAGAGAAATGAGTTCCCCGGGACCGTTTCCTGTAGGTCTCTGCCTTCTCACGTAGATCCCGCACCTGTCGATAAACAACTTTAGAGTTGTGAATGATAAATTAGAGCCTGGAAAAATAGAGCTACACTGCAGATAATATGTATAGGCAAGGAGACTGATAATTCATGGCAAGCACAGACAAAACACTGCCTTAGATATTCAGGGCTCAACAATAAGTATATCATGCTGACCCAGTGAGATTCTGGCTCAGTTGATGTAATGTTTTTAAAAAAAAAAAATTAATTCTAATTAAAAAATTCTAAAAAGTAAACTTCTTTTATCAAGAAAAAATATATTTCTTTCGACATGTATAAAAATAAGTTGGTAAAAAAAAAATTCTGTGGTGGGAAAATGTATTGTTGAGCCCTAATATTGTAATTATTATGATATGCTTAATATAATGATTTTATTATGCTTAATATAAATGTGTTGAATCAACATAAATTCAAATCATGCAACATTGTCGCATCAGCTTTGAAACCGGTGGAGAATGTGTGTAAAAGTGGAGGCAATCATGCTCCGCTCCTAAAGCGCTGACTCAAAAAAACACTTCTGTCCCATACGGCAAGACTTGCATGAAAGTTTTGCTGGAGATGCATTGAAGCACACTTGACACCATAACCTAAAATCAAGTACTTCTGTCTTACAAAAGTTACTTTTTACAGTGTCAGCATGATACGAACACTGCTTTGAAAGATATAGACTAAAAGGTTTACAGTCTAGCCAACAAATTTTAAGGATGTGTCAAAAGGAAGAGCCAAGCACTGAATTTATTGTCATGTCAGATGCTGACCATTTAAAAACAAAGAAATCAGATCAAATAACTTACCAAGCAGCAAAAAAAAAGCAGTATGTGATACTCTTATACAAATTGGGGAAAAGCGATGAGAGCTATAACTAATCAGTTATGTAAATATACTGCAAATATTAATTGTATTACAAAAAAATACTCTTTTTGTCCCCCTCAGTCAATTTCTTTTATACTCTAGCTGTGTATTATTATGGTTCACATTTGAAATTTGGCAATATTGTTGGCTCCTCTAATATGATAAAATATTTGATTAAGATGTATTCTGTTTTCACCCTCATTTGTAAGTCACTGCTAAATGAACTGCTAAATTAGTTCCTTAAAGGGTTAGTTCACCCAAAAATTAAAATTCTGTCATTAATTACTCACATTCATGTTGTTCCAAACCCGTAAGACCTTCGTTCATCTTCGTAACACAATTAAGATATATTTGATGAAATCCGAGAGCTTTCTGACCCAGCATAGACAGCAACACAACGACCACTTTCAAGGCCCAGAAAGGTAGTAAAGACATCGTTAAAATAGTCCATGGGACTATAGTGGTTCAACCTTAAAGTTATGAAGCGACAAGAATACTTTTCGTGCGCAAAAAAACTAACAAAAATAATGACTGGGCTATTCACACAGTGCAGTGCTTTCTAGTTCTTGTCAGCACGTCCGCCTCCCATGCCAGAGACGCTGGTTCAAATCACGCTCAGAGTGGAGTGGGCTGAGTAGGACCGGTTACACATGGTGCCGTGACCCGGATGGGAGTGAGGTTTAGGGGGTGACATAGGCCAGTAAGAGCTGTGCTTGTAAACCTCACTCCCTTAAAGTCGTTATTTTTGTTGTTTTTTGCGTACAAAAAGTATTCTCGTCACTCCATAATATTAAGGTTGAACTACTGTAGTCACATGGACTATTTTAATGATGCCTTTACTACCTTTCTGGGCCTTGAAAGTGGTCGTTGTGTTGCTGTTTATGTGGTGTCAGAAAGCTCTCGGATTTTCGAAGATGAACGAAGGTCTTACGAGTTTGGAACAACATGAGGGTGAGTAATTAATGACAGAATTTTCATTTTTGGGTGAACTAACCCTTTAAGGTTTAGCAATGCTTTTATATAATCAGTGAGTGAGCCAAAAAAAGTCAATACAGAATTAGCAGACACCAGAAAGCAAAAAAAAAAAAAAAACAGCAAAACCACAGACTTCAAAGTTCCAAGTATGCTGACAGATAACATCTTGCTGAGTGATCCACCACATGCACACATACTCAGATTGAACACACACACACACACACACACACACACACACACACACACACACACACACACACACACACACACACACACACACACACACACACTTCAAGACTAGGTCCATATGAGGTGATACCATTTTGTTTGATGATGTCATACATTTGATGGCACAGAAAAGACACGCATAAGCAAATTAAGGTGTCTAAGGCAGCAACAGCAGCGAGAGGTTGGATGTAACATGCGAGTTACCTCATGATACCACTCGTGAAAACCGTCACACTCCTGCAAGATTAATCACACAGATCGGTGATTAGAGAGATTACCTTTCCGTTTCCTAACAACTCTGCCACTTTAATCCACCACAGCTCAAGCTTTCATGCAATGTGGTGTCAGAATTGCTCTTGAAGTATTACTGTAGCCTTCATACTCTCATTTTTTATTTGAAAAATAAAAAAAACCTTTGTGAGTGTTATTTAACTGAAGTTCTAGAAATACTTTAGTTTTCAAGAATTAACGTAATTTAGAAATGCTTTATATTTTAAATATATTTGTCAATTTATGTTTTTCTTTTAACATTCAATACTAGATATTCATGAAAACACTACACCATTTTTTTGTCTTGTTTCCAGTCCAAATATAAAAAAAATCTTAAATCAAGATGCTTTTACTAGATAAGCAAAACATGAAATAATATATTCATTTTGGATTCATGGATTCATTTTATGATGTCTTTATGACAAATTTGTAGTTGCATGGACTTTCAATGGAGGGACAGAAATTTTTCAGATTTCATTTAAAATATCTTCACTCGTGTTTCGAAGATTAACCAAAGTCTTATGGGTTTGGAATGACATGATTTTAGGCCTGCACATTTGTTTTCTTTTTCCAGAAGCTCACCTCCTCCTTTGCAGTTCTGGCCTTCACCCACGCTCCTTCTCTATAGTTGTATTGGAGGGGAGAACGGAAGTTGGATCTGTACTCAGTTTTCACTTTCCTGAAAAAAGGAAAAAGAGGAAGTGTAATGTAATGTAACCTATTGAATATAATATGAATGTCAAAATAAATATGTTTCACTTATAAGCTGCAAAAGCAAAATGCATGAAACGGGCCATATGAAATACATTTTCAATGTGTTGTTTCTGTTTTTTTCCAGTCCTTTTCTTTTACAAAGAAACAAAACAAAAAATACAACAGTCACCTCATAGCCTTGGGTGAAGGGTCTCTCAGGGCAAAAGGTGACCTCACTTCCTGTTGCTGTAGATGGGTGACATCCTCTTCGGGGCTTGACTTCCTGCTGTGTTGTCTCTCCTTCTTCTTCTTCCTCTTACTCTGGTATGGTGGACATTTAGGCAAAAGCACAGGAAATACCAAAGGTACAAACATTTTTGTAAATGTAAATTCCTCACTATACATTGTTTCAGCATGTGAAAAAAAAAATTACGAGGAACTAACATACCAAAAGTTTATATGCATTTCAGGTATCTATAGTCGGATGCATTTACATTGTGACTATCACTCACATGATGGCCCATCATGACAGGTATATGTCATAGGACAATATGTAGGTGAAACTGGTTTATCCGCCCCAATACATGATGATGTTATGCTATGTTATACAATGCTATGATGTTTGGAAAGTTTGATGTGTGGCTGAGCTGAATGTATATCCACCAAAATTGGTGACACAGAGTAAGTGATTTTCTTTATGTGTGTGAATGTGTGACTTCCCATTCATTAGAAACTATGGGGAAATAACTATAAGAATAACAAAGGGCAGTAAACGGTAAAACTATTTGGACTACAAACCATTTTTTATGATTATGATAATTAATTAAAATAGTATGATAGCGAAAATACCAGTTTGCAATATCAAGCAGCTAAATTAACTGGGAGTTAAAAATGGCCACACCTACTCTTACATTTAAAATAAGGTGGATATTTCTGTGTACCTTCTCTGGCGTTGTGTTCTCTGTATGAAGCAGAGGGACCTCATATTGTTCAACATCTCGCCTCAAGCGCGGTGGTCTAGGAGGAGGTGATCCTTTAAAACTTCTCCTGTACTCGCTCTCCATAATTACTGGGTTTGATTTGAAGGGTGGGATGGCTCTATTGTTACTGTACAACATCTAAAACAGATATGAAGTAATCCAAAACACAAAAAAGGTCCAATGAAAAGATAATTATTCAGACACCAGATATATTTTTTCCTACTGGGTGCAGGACACTATAGTTCATTTTTGTAAGTGAGGATAGCAAAATAAAGTAAACTGTGACATATTATTCCCAACAATTCAAAAACAGTGGACTACCAGTAAAATTGATTAAAAATTTGGAACCAAAATTATTCAGACACTTTGGCCTGACCATGTTTTGCGTAAGTGTTTTTTCTTTAATTGCTAATGTGAACTTTTACACCACAGACTGAACAAAATGAAGCATTGCTTGGTAATTGGTTGACCTAAATTGGTATTATCTAATTGTGTACTTAAATTTTACAGCTGATTGGTTGATTGTAATCCATTACATACCTTTATATCAAAGTTATCTGACTTTATCAAGATTAATTTGTTCTGACACAGTTTAACTCTGAGTTCTTGTCATATTTTATTACCATTTTCTAAACTATAGTGAATAAACTGTGAGAAAATGTTGAAGATGTCTGAATACATTTTGGTTTGACTGTATATATATATATATAAAATAAACATAGTGGCATGCAAAACGGTACTGCCATCTACTGGAAGAGTGTTTTATTGGTAAGAAATGCACTCAAAAACAATCAAGGCATTCAAATACGTATCAGTAATTCATATCTTAAAATATAAGAAACGCTTCAGGTGAGCATACATGCTCTGTCCAATAATATGTCAGTTAATCTGACTAGGGACAGGATGCAAGCCTATGTGTGATGATAAAAAGGATTTTGAATTATGACAATGCTGATAAAAGTGCAAGGAAGTACCTCGTGTGCAGCAAGCAGGGGCGAATCGGCCACAGGCGTTTTCCACATGAACTGGCGCTGGTACTCTGAGTTCAAACGGCCATTTCTCTGTCGCTCAGACTTCAGTCCCGCTCTTCTACGCAGTGCATGGTGAATCTAATAGACAGTACAAGCACTGATATTAATACTTAATAATACACTTCTAATTGTTATACTACTCCTACTCGACCCACTCCGAGCGGGATTTGAACCGGGATCTCCGCCATGGGAGGCGGCATGCAACACTACAGTCATGTAGGGACACTAATAATAATACAATTCTAATTGTTATACACCAATTATGGCCTCATAAACGGATTTTAAAAACTCTAAAAAAATCTTCTGAGGAATCTTCTCCTCAATGGGAATAACTTAACCCAACTCTGCACCAATGCACATATTTAACAATCTGACTTATAACCAGACTCACTCCATTTGGTCTCTGCTGGTCTGCAGCAGTGGTGGATGTCTGAGCTGCTTGTAATTGGTGGGATGGTGCAGCGATGCCCTCTGGTGGCACGGGGCCTCTTGGGGCTAGAGGGGTTGCTACTCTTTCTGAACTAGTGGCTCTGAGCACAGGTGTGACAGGTGGAGGTGTGACAGGCCTGCTCTTCTCCTGACGCTGTGGAGACGAACCATGCCCTTCCCATCGGAAAGAACTGGATACCTGAGGTGGATAAAATGCCACTTTCCTTTTGGATATGAATTGGGGTTCCCGAGTAATTCCTTTAAATAATAGAAAAAGATCAATCAATTCAATATTAACCAAGTTATTAGCTTATTCATTTTTATTAACATTTTTATTTGATCGATCTATCCATCCATCCATCCATCCATCCATCCATCCATCCATCCATCCATCCATCCATCCATCCATCCATCTATCTATCTATCTATCTATCTATCTATCTATCTATCTATCTATCTATCTATCTATCCATCACATACTTGACTGGTCAGAGCGTAGTCCAGCCAGTCGCATCCTGCGATGTGGAGAATCGCTTCTGGATCGTGTTGTTCGACTCTTGTATTTACTACGATACTCGCTGATTCCCTATTAGAAATAGAGCATACAATAAACAAGTGCACTTTACAGTAAATCACAATTTGCATGTGGAATGTTATACAATCTGCATATTTAAACGAGCGGTATAATAAATGTATGTATCTGTGATTTATTAGAAAACCATGCTTAAAAGCTATGCTTATCGGACAATTGGATAATCTTGATTCTTATTAATCCGCGCACTAACTTCTTCAAAAAATAACAGGAAGTAACGTTACCGACAGTAACTTGTAAAAGGTTTACCGTTTAAGTTCAACACATTTCTTAATAGTCACGTTGTCTTTGTTTTCGGTAACGCGTAAACTATTATTTACTAGAAATAATATTAATGTATATTTGGTTACCTAAAAGTAAACAACCAGACTAATATCAAAACTGAAAGCATTGAAGCCTGCAGCGCGCGCTCCACGTTCCTCAAACAAATGACGTCGCACGAGCGCGCGCACCTTTAATCTGTGTTAAAACAGTTTCCAGTGGATAATTTCAATAACTTACCTTAAAATGGACAGTCATTCTGAGTCAGGGCTAATAATGGTGACTAGTGCACAAATAGGTCCGTGAACAAAAGACGTGTTTTTGTTACTCGCTTGGTGGAGTGAGATTATTCGTTTGCAGGCTGGGCTGTTACCTTGGTGAGGGCTACAGCGTCCCATGAAACGCGCATGCGCACCTTTGTTAAGCAGCTTTGTTATGACCTATGGTTATGACGCTTTACTGCACCATGTGTTTGTGTAGTTGTAAATTAGTGTAATTAATGCCGCCTTCACGTGCTATAGGGAATGTGATAATTCCCACGTCTGAAGTCGTGGTTACGAGCTTGTTGCATTCAAGTGCTTTATTGTCGGAATGAACAGGAATCATGGACTACAACTGGTTTATTCTTGCCTATTTATTGGGAAAATCTTATTCAAAACAAAATTATATGTAGTGGCACATGCACTGACAACCATATAAACATTTGCGGTGCTTTCTGTCGATTCTGTACGTTACTCGTCAAATGCAGGCTAATCAAAAAACGTTAATTAATTTGAACAATTTTTTTCATAAGCTAAAGTGGAAAACAAAGGTGGCCTTTACTGCACTTTATCTCCCCTCAGAAGTAAAATTAAAGAAGTAGGCCAATCTTTAACATGTATATAAACTCAAATATATATATTCAATGGGTTTTTCAAACGTCACGCTAATTATTTTCAACCGCCAGATGGTAGTAAACAGTGTGGAAAAGCATCCAGGAATAAACACAGGCTGGCTAATTTCTCCTTCACTACTAGCTACTTACTCAAATGTGTAGTTTGACTTGCATGTTGTTAATGTTGCTAAACTCAAAAGTTGCTTTCTGAACAGTAGTAATATGTGCAGTAATAACTGTAATAATTTTGTAGTAATATGTCCAGCGCATCAAGGGCTAAACCTGGTATCAGTTTAGGTAATCAAAATCGAGGCCGACACTACTTTAATCGCTTTTACAAATATCTACCACCATTTATTTTTGGTTTGTGTGGTTACAGGACGGCAGCAACTTTCCGCGAAGATTTGCGGGTCTCTCAAATTTGGGGACGTGGCAAGACGTACCCAATAAAGACAATTCACTACTAGGTGCGCAACGGCCTCGAACGACACATCAACCGATTGTGTAGTCTCTTGTGCTGATTGGTTTCCCGTTGCACTGTAGCCAATTAAAAGATAGTGCGCGGAGTCAGCGCATTATTAAACAACTGTTTCCGTAACATCCGGGGTTTGTTGTGCTGAAGTGGCCCAATGGCAGTGGACGAACTCCACTATTCACGCTGTGATTGGATAGCATCGCTGCTCTTGTCCGAAAAACGGTGTGGCACAGGGGTGTGCAGAAGATTAAACTAAAGACCCTGACATTCTCTGCCTCGTTCTAAATCTAGGTAAGTTTGTATTTTATGCGATGTTTGTTTGTACTATAGAAATATGGTTGACATTTGCATTTGCCTGGCCGTATACGTTGTAATGACGACTCACTTAAAGGGGCAGTTAGTATTGTTAATTAAAGGGATAGTTTACCCCCAAATTAAAATTCTGTTATCATTTACTCACCCTTATGTTGTTATAAATGTCTTTCTTTCATCTGTGAAAAACAAAACTAGAATGTTAGAAAACTGACGGCCCCAGTCACCATTTGCTTTCATTGCATTTTTTCCATACAAGTGAACGGTGACCGAGACTACCATAACATCTTATATGTGCCGAAAGGTAACTTATTGGCCTCTATTTGTGCTTCTATTATCTGGAAAATATCTGTCTTAATTTTTGTTTAAGTATTGGTTGAAGAGCTTTTGTGTTCTTTTTGTGTAAGACCAAAACATCATAACTGTTTCTTATATTGCTGTGCCTAGTGCCTACCAAAGTCTCAATGAAACTGAAATGATTTAAAGGCATGCATGTTACTTTGATAACCTTATTATTGTATTTTTATTCTTTATTATTGCATTATTACTTTCAGCAATGTTGTTCCCTATTGTCATTCAACAATGTTTGTCCCTATTGTCCCATCAGAATAGATCTGTGACCCATTTTTGTGCCAGTCCCACCCGTTCAGAATGCCACTGATCTCTTTTTTTGTGTGCTAATTTTGTTGATGTGTCTTGGACACTTGTCTTGGATGGGCTACTTGTCATTTTCATCATTTTTATTGCACATTTTATTTTTTTCCCCCTTCCCTGGAAACACATTTTTGTCTTTGTTGACAGTTTCCTGTCAACGGTTCCGTCTGATATTTTGCCAGTCATCGATTCTCTTTCCCTTGCTACACACATTTACACTACCGGTCAAAGGTTTGGGGTCAGTATTTTTATTTTACGAATATAACACTTTTATTCAACAAGGATTCATTAAATTGTCCAAAAGCGACAGAAATCCTTTGTAGCATTATAAATGTCTTTACTATTTCAAATACATTCTGTTTTTTGGACTTTCAATTCATAAGAGAATCCTGCATAAAAGGTATCACGTTTTCCACAAGCAACCAATCAGCATATTAGAATAATTTTCTGAAGGATTATGTGACACTGATGACTGGAATAATTCAGCTTTGCCATCACAGGAATAAATGACATTCTAAAATATAATAAGTAAACAGTTCTTTTAAATTGTAATACTATTTTGCAGTATTGCTGTCTTACTGTATTTCTGACCCTATAAATGCAGGTTTGGTGAGTGTAAGAGACTTATCTTACCAACCCCAAACTTTCGAACAGTAGTGAATGTTACACTTCTTACTCAAATATACACAGTGTTCATTGATTCAAACAGATCTTGTTAACTCATACAATTATGTTTGCACTGTGGTTTCTTTAAACAAAGCCACACTAGAAATACGTGTGGTCAGTATTATTTTAGTTTAAAGGGAATTTGGGACATATACATGCTAATATTTGCTCTCTCTTTCCTCAGAGCTTACATGATGAAGATGGAGATTAGGTCTCTGTTGATGTGCTTTGCTCTGTGCGTGGTTTATGCCACCAGCAAACCCACAGAGAAGAAGGAACGTGTCCACCATGATGTGCTACTGAGCAGCAAAGAGCACGACGATGGCACAAACTTTGACTATGACCACGATGCATTCCTTGGGGAGGAGGAAGCCAAGACTTTTGATGACCTGACCCCGGAGGAAAGCAAGAATAGGCTTGGGTAAGGATTTTGCTGAGTGTTAAGGGGCATTTAGCAATGATTTGCACAACAAAATGAGTGGAAATCATTAATTTTCTTTTAAGCAGCATATGTGACTGCACAAAAAACAAATTAAGAGAGGACATTCTCATAGTTAATGTATCTTTTTGTTCTTCTTTTCGTTGCCTTTCAGTAAAATTGTGGATAAGATTGATGCAGATGAGGATGGTTTTGTCACAGAGGCCGAGCTGAAAGCATGGATCAAAAAGGCTCAAAAGAAGTACATCTATGACAATGTGAAAAGGCAATGGAAGGATTTTGACATGAATAATGATGGCATGATCTCTTGGGATGAATACAAGAATATCACATACGGCACCTACCTTGGTAAAAATGCAGTCTTTTTTTATAAACAAACTCAAAGGATTGGTCGCCAAAAATGATCATTTACTCAATTCCAAACTTGAATGAATTTCTTTCTACTGTGGAACACAAAAGAAGATTTAAAAAATGTTTTTTTTGGATCATATAATGAAAGTATAATAATATACTTAATAATAGTATAATAATAATTTGTGCTGTCTGTGTTTTTCTAGATGATCCTGAACCTGATGACGGCTACAACTACAAGCAGATGATGGTCAGAGATGAACGGCGCTTTAAAATGGCTGATGGAAATGGAGACCACATTGCTGACAAAGAGGAGTTCACAGCCTTCCTACATCCTGAGGAGTATGAACATATGAAGGACATTGTTGTATTGGTGGGTCTGTTACTATTATGTCAGTTCAACCCCAGGTTAAAGTTATTGTGAAACCTGTTCGCATCCCATTTTACTTCTGTCATCTGACGTACACCATTGTTCAAAAGTTTGGGGTTGGTAAGATTTGTTAATGTTTTTGAAAGTGTCTTATGATCACCAAGGATGCATTAATACAACTTAAAATAAGTGGAAATGTTTTGTGGAAATTGTGATAAACCTTTTTTCATGATTCTTTGATTAATAGAAAGTTCAAACGTACACATGAAAGCACATGCGGACAAAAATAAATATATATTATGGCCACAAATTATCAATTCCTACTCTTGTTTTAGTAAATCATAGCTGCGAATTTAGAATTTGTTCCCAGAACTTATTAATCCATTCCCTCGATTTAGCAAATTGTGGCCACTTTGTACTAATAAGTTCCTTCGTTTTGACTTAACTAAAACAAGGGAACAAATTATTATATTGTGCGCATGATTTAGTAAAACGAGGGAACAAATGATCATATTATGCACACGATTTAGTAAAACAAGGGAACAAATTATTATATTGTTCACAGGATTTAGTAAAACAAGGGAACAAATTATCATATCATGCACACGATTTAGTAAAACAAGGGAACAAATTATTATATTGTACACACGATTTAGTAAAACAAGGGAACAAATTATCATATCATGCACATGATCAAAAACAAGGGAACAAATTATTACATCATGCACACGATTTAGTAAAACAAGGGAACAAATTATTATATTGTACACACGATTTAGTAAAATAAGGGAACAAATGATCATATCATGCACACGATTTAGTAAAACAAGGGAACAAATTATTACATTGTTTACAGGATTTAGTAAAACAAGGGAACCAATTACAACAAGGCCAAGATTTAGTAAAACGAGGGAACAAATAATTATATCATGCACATGGTTTAGTAAAACGAGAGAACAAATTATTACATTGTGCGCAAGTTTTAGTAAAACGAGGGAAAGTATTATTATATCTTGCGCACAATTGAGTGAAATGATGGAACGAATTATGTCATGCACATGATTTAGTAAAACGAGGGAACATATTATTATATTGTACACACGATTTACTGAAAACGAGGGAACAAATTAATTAAACGTGCTGACGTATTAGTAAGTCGTAGGAACTAATTGTTCCCGCATGTCATGTGTGGGGATCCGTACAAAATCTTTTGATTTTTAAATGTCTTCCCTGCCACTTTTGATCAATTTAAAGCACCCTTGCTGAATAAAAGTATGAAAAGGAAGACCCCAAACCTTTGAATGGTGTTGTATTTTCTGAGTGAAATGTGTAATTCAATGAGAAAATATAGAGTGTGGCATAATTTTATCCATTGGAAATTGATTATAGAATGTGGGTGTTTCATTCCAGAACGGATCTTGCTGGTTGGGGTTTAAAAACAAAAAGTACAGATTTCTAAAGTTGATTAGGGAATAAAACAACAACACAAACATCTTCTTAATCATGTGTGAATTTTGCACACCAGCACATGTATGAAGAAATCTAATAGGATCTGCTTAGGATGTTTCCTTTTTTAAATGTAATTTTCTGTAACCTTTCACTGATCTTCCTGCTTCAATTTTATCATTAGGAAACTATGGAGGATATTGATAAGAATGGTGATGGTTTTATCAACCTAGAGGAGTATATTGGTGAGTAATGATATTTTCAATGTGCAAGTCTCTTACAAAACCTTTTAAAAGCTTTCATGGGGTTTTATGCATTGCATAAAAGTAAATGCATCATTGTTGAATTTGTTTGAATATCAGGTGACATGTACAACCATGAGGATGAAATGGACGAGCCTGAATGGGTGGCGACAGAGCGAGAGCAGTTTTCGGAGTTTAGAGACAAGAACAAGGATGGAAAGATGGACAAAGAGGAGACCATGGACTGGATTCTACCGGCCGACTACGACCACGCTGAAGCCGAAGCAAAGCATCTGGTGTACGAGTCTGACACAAACAAGGTAAGCCGACCATAAAAACGTATTTTGTCAGCTTTTATGAAGCTATAATTTAAATCATTTTAACCGAGTCTGTCTCTGTTTTTCAGGATAGCAAACTCACCAAAGAGGAAATACTCAACAAGTACGATTTGTTTGTGGGAAGTCAAGCAACTGACTTTGGGGAGGCGTTAGTTCGACATGATGAGTTTTAATTCTTTGTTTTTTCTAGTATAATAGAAAATTACCTTTGAAGTTGTTTTGGTAAAAGAATATAATTTATTTTATACGGCTTCATCATAACACAACGCTAAATCCTCAGATTTAGTTCACTTGATAGATCGTTTTCTCTTTTTGCACACGGAAATGCATTCACGACATGCATTCCTATTTAGTTTTTTTACGTGTGTTAGTGTCAGTGTTTGTTTGATCCGTCTTTTGAATCGTGGTCCATGTACAGCATTATTATCATTTCAATAACTGTTTATTTGTTTTTGTTAATGAGAAACAGTTTATTCACAGCTAGATTCAAGGCGATTTTTATACGTGCTACTGATCTATGATCAGCTCCCCTTGCTGTTCACAGTCCTGTTCAATAGGATACTAAGTACTGAAAGCTCTCCGATTGGTTTGTTCACACGTTTATGTGAATATGTATAGAGCTTTATTCATATAATCTCACATTTCTCCTGTGTGCACAGACATTGATTATAGGATGATGAGGATCCTCCCCATTTCTCTCTAAAGGCAATACGCTGTTGTCTTAATATATTTATTTAGGAATAAATCTTCTCCATTGACGCATCCCATGAATTTCTATCAATATTAGGTTTTCTGAACACTCATCTCTCATTGTGCCTTTCACTGTATTTTCTATTTGATTTGGCTCTTCAGTTGGAGCTATATGTCAAAAACGTCAAATAATTTTGGTTCATAGGGCCCAATCGAACACATTGCTGAATAGTTTGTTGCTTTAAATTTCATTATTTGAAATACACTATGATGTTTGCAACACGTTTGCTATGTTACAAACATAGCAACATCCTTCGTGGTCCATTAATGCATTTTATTTTTCTATATAAAATGTTTTGGCACCCAAGGTTTTAGGTGACTTCCTTCAAATGGTGCTGTTTTAGCTCAACGGATTGTATCTTGAAAACAACAAATTGTCAATAAACAATTATGACTGATTATATATTTTTCAGGAATTACTTTCTGTCTGTCATTTTGTTTGAGATTCCACAAATAGAAGAAATAGACAATATTGCTTAAAATGTATTAAATAATTCATATTAAACAGTAGTGGCCAAAAGTGATGTCCAGGGGGAATATTTGCATAATATATGATTTTAGTGACACTTCAGATTATACTAAACAATGAAAATTTGAGGAGTATGCTATATTGGGAAGTGGGAAGAAACTGTTCCTGTGCCTAGATGTTCTAGTGGCCAGTGATCGGAGTCGCCGTCCTGATGGTAACAGTTCAAACAGGTGGTGTCCAGGGTGAGTGGAGTCTGTGATGATTTTCCCTGCTCTCTTCCTCACTCTGGAAGAGTACAGGTCCTGGAGGGTTGGCAGGGGAGCACCAATAATCCTCTCCGCAGTCCGAATTGTGCGTTGTAGTCTCTTGATGTCAGATTTGGTAGCTGAACCAAACCAGACAGTGATGGAAGTGCATAAGACAGACTCAATGACAGCCGAGTAGAACTGAATCAGCAGCTCCTGTGGGAGGTTGAACTTCCTCAGCTGATGAAGGAAGTACAGTCTCTGCTGGGCCTTTTTCACAATGGAGTCAATGTGATTGTCCCACTTCAGGTCCTGAGAGATGGTAGTGCCCAGGAACCTGAATGACTCCACTGCTTCCACAGTGCTGTTCATGATGGTGAGTGGGGGGAGAGCTGGGCTGCTCCTCCTGAAGTCCACTATCATCTCCACCGTTTTGAGCGTGTTGAGCTCAAGGTTGTTATAACTGCACCAGACAGCCAGCTGTTCAACCTGCAGTCTGTAAGCAGACTCATCACCGTTTTGGATGAGGCCGATGACAGTGGTGTCATCTGCATATTTCAGGAGCTTCACAGAGGGGTCTTTAGAAGTGCAGTCATTGGTGTACAGGGAGAAGAGCAGCGGGGAGAGAACACACCCCTGGGGGGCGCCAGTGCTGGTAGTGAGAGTCCTGGATGTGAGTTTCCCCAGTCTCACAAGCTGTTATCGGTCTGTCAGGAAGCTGGAGATCCACTGACAGATTGAGGATGGCATGGAGAGCTGGGTCAGTTTAGCTGAGAGAAGATCAGGCATGATGGTATTGAAGGCCGAACTGAAGTCCACGAATAAGATCCTTGCATAAGTCCCAGGTCTGTCGAGATGTTGCAGGATATAATGCAGTCCTATGTTGACTGCATCATCCACAGACCTGTTTGCTCTGTAGGCAAATTGAAGAGGATCCAGCAAGGGTCCAGTGATGTCCTTCAGGTGGGCCAGAACCAGTCTTTCAAATGACTTCATGACCACAGACGTGAGAGCGACAGGTCTGTAGTCATTAAGTCCAGTGATTTTTTTGGGGACGTGAATGATAGTGGAGCGTTTGAAGCAGTGGTGTAGTCTACGTGATACGCAGGTATACGCCGTATACCCACTAGGAAAGGCCAAGGATTTCCGTATACCCACTTAAAAAAGCGTGAGGATACGAAACAACATTGTTTTGTGACAGAACTTTAATTCATAAATTCAGCCCGTCTGTGTTGCGAACTTAGACTGTGGTTGCGATTGCGAATCTCTAACGATTTTGGACCATTGGGGCTTCCGTGGCCTGTGACCTGGATCTGACGTCACTTACCAAGGGAAAGCACAGGTGCTTGTTGGCGTTGGCGGTCTTTTTGGCGCAAGTTTGTAAAAAGATATGAAACGAAAGCAGACCCAAACTACACTCTCTGAGTGTTTTCGGAAGCCAGATGATGAGAGAAATGAGAGCTCCTGGCCAGCCGTGTGGACTGAAACTCAGGCTAGGGAATTTAAAAACAGGCATCCTTGGTTAGAGTGGAGGGACAGTAAGTTAGGGAGAAATCAGCACACATGCAAATCTGATATAAACAATTAACCCATGTGTGGCCACATTTTTCTGAATGGTTTCATGTATATAAGTCATGTTAATAGTGTCCTATGTGAACGTGTTTTGCATTTATTTTCCCCAAGTTTTAGTTTTTTTTCTTGAAAATCGTATTTGAATGTGCGGCAGCTATAGTTGCCGGTGGGATAATATGTTGTTTGCACCCCTTCAATGTCAAATTTGACTAGGAGGAGAAAATTTGGCATCTAACTGAAAATAACTGCTTTCAACAGATCAGTCTTTACACAAACAAATATGTATAAAAGTCGAAGAACATTCGATGCAAACTCAAAAAAGCTGCATCTATCTTATAATCTGTTGAATATGAAAATACAACAAACAACAAATACATTTGTCTTAAAGTGTTGGAACATAGTGCAGAACAAAGTAACTAACGGCATTGTGTATCAAAAAGTTAAATAAAAATAAATTAATATAATGACGAAAAAAATACATCTATATAACAAGTAAGGAATAATTGACGACGGGCCGTTCAATTATTAGAATAATAATGCACACCCGAGGTGGTGATGCGGTCACGACGCGAAGCGTCTGATAGATTATGTTCCTTTCATAGATTATGAAAGTCAATAGGTGCTGCCAACTGTCTGATTACCAACATTTTTCAAAATATTATCTTTTGTATTAAACAGAAAAAAGAAACTCATACAGTTTTGGAACAACTTGAGGGTGAGGAAATTATAACACAATTTTTGGGTGAACTATACCTTTAAGAATGATGATACTATATGAATATGGTACCTGGAGCACAGGTTTTATCAGCTGACTGTCTTTTGTTGCTTTATAATAAATTGGAATTTTGATAACATATAAGCAGTCTTTAATAATGCTCTCAATTACATGTAGATGCATACTTTATGCATTAGTGAGTGTGGTGGTGCCTATGGGGTGTCGCTCTGCGATGGGTGCGTATGAGGCTGGGAGGGGGGAAAAAATCACAGTATACTCACTACAAAAAACTAGACTACACCACTGGTTTGAAGCAACAGGGAACTTCACACTGCTCCAATGATCTATTGAAGACTGGGGCCAGTTGGTCAGACATGCTTCATCAATACCATTATGTTTCATATTTAATGGTGCTACACATCCATTTGGTATTAAAACACTCCAATCGTCTCCTACGAACATACCTGGTTGTTAAACTTTGACTTGTTGGATTGCCGAACTCGGCTCCAATCTTCCACAAACCAGTCCTTATTTTCTTTGGCAAATGCAAGTTTTTTGCAGTAGATTAAACTAATAAATGGTTTCTTTGGAAATTGGAGGTCTTACCCAGGTCTTTACAAGCTGTTTTGAAGTGGTTCCACATTCATATCAGGTGAATGCTCTATAGTCTTCCTTGACCAGCCATAGAACTCTATATTCTGCATGGTGCGTGGTCTCACTGTGCTTTGAAATAATTTTGTGGACATTGTGACCATTCACATCCTGCACATGAGCAATGTCCAAAACCATTTGATCAGATTTAGCCATTTCAACAATGTCCTCCTTGATTGCAGAGGAAAGCTCCTTCCATCTGGCCATTTTCACTAAAATCCACAAAATAACAAACTACAACTTGTTTTTTTTTGTTTTTTTCGTCACAAATTGTGACATCCACACAATTTGGTTTGTTTCATTGCATCATGACAAATGATACAATTGAAACATGGAATAACTAATGGCACAACTTGACAACATGCATACAATATATATAATAAGTGAGAATAAAGTGCAAAGAAGCCAATTTCCCTAGATTGGACATCACTTTTGGCCACTACTATACGTATACACCGATCAGGCATAACATTATGACCCCCTTTTGCTGCCAAAACAGCCCTGACACGTCGAGGCATGGACTCCACTAGACCATTTAAGGTGTGCTGTGGTATCTGGCACCAAGATGTTAGCAGCAGATCCTTTAAGTCCTTTCAGTTGCGAGGTGGAGCCTCCATGGATCGGACTTGTTTGTTCATCACATCCCACAGATGCTCGGTTGGATTGAGATCTGGGGAATTTGGAGGCCAAGTCAACTCCTCAAACTCGTTGTTGTGCTCCTCAAACCATTCCTGACCCATTTTTGCTTTGTGTCAGTGCGCATTATCCTGCTGAAAGAGGACACAGCCACCAGGGAATACTGTTTCCATGAAAGGGTGAACATGGTCTGTAACAATGCTTAGGTAGGTGGTACGTGTCAAATTAACATCCACATGGATGACAGGACCCAAGGTCTCCCAGCAGAACATTGCCCAAAGCATCACACTGCCTCCACCGGCTTGCCTTCTTCCCATAGTGCATCCTGGTGCACCAGGTAAGCGACACACGCACCCAGCCATCCACGTGATGTAAATAAAACCCTGACTCATCAGACAAGGCCACCTTCTTCCATTGGACAGGGGTCAGCATGAGTACCCTGACTGGTTAGCGGCTATGCAGCCCCATTCGCAACAAACTGAGATGCACTGTGTATTCTGATACCTTTCCATCTACTATAGCTCGTCTTTTTGATCAAACCACACGGGCCAGCCTTTGCCCCTCATGTGCATCAATGAGCCGCGGCTACCCATGATCCTGTCGCCAGTTCACCACCGTTCCTTCCTTGGACTACTTTTGACAGATACTGACCCAGTCATCTAAGCATCACAATTTGGCCCTTCTCAAACTCGCTCAAAACCTTACGCTTGCCCATTTTTCCTGCTTCTAACACATCAACTTTGAAAACAAAATGTTCACTTGCTGCCTAATATATCCCACAAGTGCCGTGATGAAGAGATAATCCGTGTTATTCAATTCAACTGCCTGTTTAAATCTCTTTTAACCAATACCTACCTATTGTAAGTTAATAGATGAAATAGAATTGAAGTATTGTGTATTATATCGACATGTTCAGATCTATGATTGATTTGTTCAATTTAGTCTATCAAGCAATCTGATAAAGGTCATTTCAGCTGATTAATAGAAACCAACAGATAGAGGGAAAAAATGCATCAAACAATATAAATCTTTATTAATTCTAAAAACAGCGAACATGTACAAATTCATGCACATCTAATTACAACATAACATGTACAGAGGTATTATAGATACAGATATTAGAGATCCGACGTCATGAAGCCAGTGATTGGACAGTAGCTGTCGCTCATGATTTGTTACCAGCAAACTTCCAATGAAAGGTTCTTCAGCTGCAAACAAGTGCGGATGGACTTGGATCCTTATGATCATAAGTCCTTATGATCTTATATATCTTGCCTAAGCCAGCCAGAAAGAGGTTCTTTGGCGGAGAGGAGAATAAACCGCTTAGGTACATTCTGCTCTTTTGTCAAAACGTGCACTTTTGATTGGCGTGGGGTTTTAGAATATTCTCAATGCTTAGTTTCTTTCAGCTCTCATTGTGATTGAATAAAAACAGCACTATAATGCATCGTGCCTAATGGATCAGTCAAAAAGCATTTTAAAGAGAAAATCAGCCATTTTCAGTTTGTCCATTCACACGAAAGGATGTTTATCTCTTTTTTTCTTTTCTTTTTCTTTTGCAAGTTGATAAATTAAATATTCTACACACTCATCAATGCATAATGCATTGTTTTAACATGAAAAAGCAATGTTTTTCATTACAAAAAAATAAAGAAGAGATGTATTTGAAGATGTACCAGTTCTGCACAGAAAGGATGGCAGGATATCGCACCCGGTTTGGCCATCCAGCGGGCTGTGTCTTCGGGACAAAGGGGCTCCCTTGGCCCTTTATAATGTGTAAAGGTACAGGATTTGAACAATCAGGGGGAGGACAACAGGAAAAAAGGTCCAGACAAATTGCAAATGTGGTGTGGAATAATTTATGCAGCCACAGAAGAGGTTTCAGTCTTGCTGGAAACCTCTGAGGCCTCATCAATCTTCTTGCCAAATACCGTCTCCATGATGCAGGCATTGAACTGGAATACAAAAATGGATTATTAGTGTGTGTGTGCATGTGCACAGTTATTATTCAACACACGTGTACTGTCCATCTCACCTGTTTGTTCATGAAGGCGTAGATTAGAGGATTGTATACGCAGGAGCTCTTTGAGAAGAGAGCGGGGATAGCGACCATACGGTAATCCTTGTGTGAATCTTCAGCATAGGCAAACCACAAAGCAGTTATGGCATAGGGGCCATAGCAAACCATATAAGAGCCAACCATTACAACAATCATCCTGGACACTTCCTTCTCTGCCTTCTGGGTAGAGGCTGACTCAGCCTGCTGGGCAGCAACCTATTGAAACATTTCAAGCATTTCATTTTATCTATCTTTAAATATCCATGTTTATTTTGATGAGTACACACACATGCACACACACATTTAAATATACATACATCCTGATATTTAAAGAATCCATTGGATGCTTGAATTTTGACTTTTTTAATGAATTTTTCATGCGAGCTGAACAAGCCTGATTTAAGCATGGTCATAAATTGAAATCAGACTAAATAATTATGAAATGCTTAAAAACATATTAATCATGAATAAAAATTCATTAAAATCAAAGAAATCTACACATTTGTATCTATTTCTGTCTAAAGAGGTTATAAATTAGACCTAAACTGCATTTCGTTGCCTTGCTCTTGTGTAATGACAATAAAGTTGAATCTAATCTAAATATTATGTTGGGACACTCACGGCACGCAGGGCTCCCAGGAGCTGTGAGTAAGAGAAGATGATGATGCACATTGGCATGAAGAAGCAGGTTATCATGAGGAAGTAAGTGTAGCTCTCTGAATTGTACTCCTCACTTTTTGTGTACCAGTCAGGTCCGCAGGAGGTGCCGAGACCTTCGGGAATGTATCTGTAAATTCAAATGTAAATCAAATCAATCCTTAACATTATGAGTGTGTGTTTCTAAATATTTCACCAAGAATTCCCTTCACCTGCTCCATCCAAAGAATGGAGGACTGGCACAGCCGACACCCATGACCCAGGTGAACACCACAGCTCCAATGGCCTGGCTTTGTCCGAATTTGAAGCTTCCGAAGGGTTTGCAGATGACCACGTATCTCTCGAAAGCCAGGACAGCAAGGGACCATCCCGTCACAAGACCTGGGAGAACAAGACAAGCATCAGCACATCAATCTGAACGTAATGTCTATGCTGTTCAAACTCATAGACTCTGCCTCTTACCCGCAATCGTTCCCATTGCCGATTCCATCGAGCATAACGTATGGCCGAGGAAGTAATAACCTCTTAGAGCGCAAACGAATACTTGGCTTACAGAGAATGTGTCGAAAATGAGGCCTCCTAGGGAGATGTTCACCAGGATGTAGTTGAGAGGCTGCCGGAGCTTCTTGTATTTCATTGTAACAAAGAGGACGATGGCATTCAGAGGGGTGCCCGCGAAAAATACGAAGCCCATGAAAGCAGCCTGCAGGTAGAAAGCCCACTTGGGGGCCAGGTGGTACTGTGGGCCCTCGAAGGGGCTGATTTTGGAAAGGTTCCCAAACTGAACGGCCCACGCGTCCATGGTTTTGCCGTTAGAGGCCTTGTTCTAGCACAGTGTCCTGGTGGAGTCAATGAGCAGCCTGACTAACCGAATGCAGACGGTATGGCCTTTTATAAAATCCTCAACATCTTGCCTGGTGTGAAAAGTTGGGGATGTAAAGGAAGATCATCCTCCGGGTCATCTTCCGGACATGTTGCCGGGATAATCCGCCCTGTCCATGCAAATTACACTCAACACTCCCCTGAAATCTCTAAGCACATGATTAGGCAACACATGTTGTTCTACGAACCCAGTGAATTTATATGTTTTAAGATGAATTACAGCAAAAACAACACCAACAATATTCGTCTTCTAGAAAGACGATTCTAAAAGACAATTGATATTCAGTAATATCATTATGAACTTTTAATAAACTAGAACTGAATTGGATAATGACACTATTGTCTTCTGTAGAGCTTTATTGCTTAATTAAATTTGCTTTAATTGATTAAAATTGCAACATCCACACTGTTATTGAACTGAATTGAATCAACATCGAACTGGCTTGAGCTGAATAATGACACTTCCCTTCTGTAGAGCTGCTTTATAGTTGAATTAAACTTGATGAACTAAATTGAATCAGCAATGAATTGAACATTATTGTCTTCTGCAGCTGCTTTATAGTTTATTTGAGATTGTTTCATAAATGATGAACTTTGCAACATTGACTCTGCTGAACTAAATTGAATCCAAACTAAATTGAACTATTGAGCATAATAATGACACTATTGTCTTCTTTAGAGCTGCTTTACAGTTGAAATTGATTTTTTTTTAAATAATTGATGAATTGTGCAAAATGTACTGATATTTCCATGTTTACTATACGGTGAAGCTATGTAAAACCTAATGCTCAAAACAATTAATTGGCCTGTGTATGATAAACTTAAATTAAACAAATTAGTTCATTTAAATGAACTTTTATGGGTATTTGGAACTTTCTTTTGATTTTGAGTTCACCAAACTGACACCATCCATCCATCCATCCATCTTCTTCCGCTTATCCGGGGCCGGGTCGCGGGGGCAGCAGTCTAAGCAGAGATGCCCAGACTTCCCTCTCCCTAGACACTTCTTCCAGCTCTTCCGGGGGGACACCGAGGCGTTCCAAGGCCAGCCGGGAGACATAGTCCCTCCAGCGTGTCCTTGGTCTTCCCCGGGGCCTCCTCCCGGTTGGACATGCCCGAAACACCTTCCCGGGAAGGCGTTCAGGAGGCATCCGGAACAGATGCCCGAGCCACCTCAGCTGTCCCCTCTCGATGTGGAGGAGCAGCGGCTCTACTCCGAGTTCCTCCCGAGTGACTGAGCTTCTCACCCTATCTCTAAGGGAGCGCCCAGCCACCCTGCGGAGAAAGCTCATTTCGGCCGCCTGTATCCGGGATCTTGTCCTTTCGGTCATGACCCAAAGCTCATGACCATAGGTGAGAGTAGGAACGTAGATTGACCGGTAAATCGAGAGCTTCGCCTTACGGCTTAGCTCTTTCTTCACCACGACAGACCGGTACATCGACCGCATTACTGCAGAAGCTGCACCGATCCGTCTGTCAATCTCCCGTTCCATCCTCCCCTCACTCGTGAACAAGACCCCTAGATACTTGAACTCCTCCACTTGGGGCAGGAACTCTCCACCAACCTGAAGTGGGCAAGCCACCCTTTTCCGACTGAGGACCATGGCCTTGGATTTGGAGGTGCTGATCCCCATCCCAGCCGCTTCACACTCGGCTGCAAACCGTCCCAGTGCATGCTGAAGGTCCTGGTTAGAAGGGGCCAACACGACAACGTCATCCGCAAAGAGCAGAGACGAAACCGTGTGGTCCCCAAACCTGACACCCTCCGGCCCTTGGCTGCGCCGAGAAATTCTGTCCATAAAAATTATGAACAGAACCGGCGACAAAGGGCAGCCCTGCCGGAGTCCAACAGGAAGGCCAAGGCCAACTGACACATTTCAAGTAATCTGTTTCATAAAGTAATTGTTTCATTGTTTTGAGTTTTATGAACTTGTTTATTTTCATTTAGACCAACTTAAATTTAACTGAAACTGGGCTGGGATTTCTTTTTCCCAACGTGCTTTGCCATGACACTTGAGGAAATAGAAAAAATTAAGTACAGAATCGCAGAATCCTCCCAATCCACTGAAACGTTTGCTCCCTAAAAAGTCCCACAATGCACCGCAAAACCCAGGGTGCATCGATGCTCACTATGCTCCCTTAACGGAAGTTCTGAAACACGAAACTTAAATCACATGAACCAGCTCACTACACATAACGACAGTTAACCACGCGCAATATGTGTTTTTAAAAATAGAAAGCATTATTTTATTATAGTTTAGCATAAACATACGTTGTTAGACATGTAATGAACACAATCTAGCTAACATTTAATTTATTTAAGGCTGAAATGTTGGGCAAATATGTAACAAGCAAAGTATCATAATGCACTTTAAATTACATTACAAGTAATGTCAGAAAGATATCAGCTCTGCTGTTGTTCATAAATACCAGTAATAATGTTGTACAATGAGGACGTTGTCACGTCGCCAGAAATAGAGTCATCGGTGTCCCAATGTGTAGTGAGCCAGCGTCCTTTACTGTCCTTATCAGTGCCCGAATTTGTGTACAAGATATACTGATTCACGAGCTCGGGAGCTAGGGAATAGCTAGCTAAAGTTAACCTGGTTTACATGATAATTTTAAGTTAAATGTGTGAGCTTACTCAAATATTTAAAGATAAGAGCAAAATGTCTGAGTGCAAAATAAAAATCTGCTCGTTCTGCTTACCTAAACTTTGCATTTCTTAACTTAAAAATTTGGATGCAACTGATTACCTCAAATTTTTTGAGTTTTGCCAATTTACTGTGTGCTGTAAAACAATCGGAATTGAATAACACACTATATAATTAAAGGCCTCAACAACCCAATAACACTACATATTGGTCCACGTTTGACATGCATTTTGCTTTCCAATATCTTTATAGGATTTCAGGTTTGTAATGAATCAATGGAATCAAACTCTCTTGGTACAGTATAAAATGCTGTACTTTATGCCTCAGCCAACTTTGAGGATGCTCTGTTTGTGGTCTGTTGAGAAATGTGAAGCTTATACTCACTGTATATATTTCCTAATTGGCCCATAATTTTAAGACACTTTATTTAAATGGTTTTAAAGCGTTTGAAGCCTTTTCTCTGTACTAAAAAATCTGTCCTAAATCACTGGATCTGATCACATATATCAGATAACAAAGTATTGGACTAGTATTTTTGGGGGGTCATACAAGCCTATTAAGTCTTGGCTTCTATTTCATGAGCAGCAGTAAAAGCAGGCGAAAGGCAAACCAAACTCTTAAGGTCCCCAAGCACAAGGATGAGCCATAATCTGAAAACCAGATTTACCTAAACCAATCCCTAAAAATCCCCACAAACAGCATTGATGACACAGAGGGATTACGTCCAAACTGACAGTTTATCTTGTTAGCAGAGACTTAGATTATGGGTCAATTTTGATAATCTGGGGAGAGATAAAGAGTGTTAACCTGTAAATCCTATACATCCGGCCTCTTTTTATACACCTCACTTTAGTTCCTTCATTTCTTCTTCAAGACTCTTCTCTAACCCCTCTCTCTACTTGCCATTTCTTTTCTCTGGTAAGTTATAGGTTGGGAGCGTTATACAATGTGACATTTGTTAATGATTCATTATAACTAATGGAATGTAGCATCATAACATGATAATTTATTAATTGCAAAGTATGCCTATTTTAGATTTGTTATAATCAAAATCAAAATTTTGCAGTTACTTTTTTTAATGTTTCATTGATTATTTACAGGTCTTTCATTTGAACTGTCTGGAAGAAATATGTTTTCTGTTTATATATGCAGATGTACAATCTTAATATTTATATATTCTGTATAATAACAGTATTAATACTTTCAACTTCTTGATGGATTGAGATGTGCTACTTTTTATATCCTGTAAAATTCAAAATACAACTGCACATATGTTTGCGTTAGATATTTTGTACTGCATGTTGATTTTGGAGTCTTATAAATATTAAATAATCAAAAAGTCAGAAGCCATCCAGTGACCTGGGGTTGTATTGTAACCAAGCTATGTATCTGAGTTGCATGGGTATTATACGACCTGGGTTACAGGAAGGTGATGGACATCCTGGGAATTACAGAGATTGAATGTAATGCACATTTATCGGCATATCATGCGTGTGAATAAAGTGAAAGATTTATTTGGTAAAAACTGAAATATAAATTAATGTGTATTCAAACTTCATCTATATGGAATTGTGCTGTTTGGAAAATCAATGTGAGCCAATGTGTGAGAGATAGATGTGTATGAGAGAAAAGGAGAAATAGAGAACAAAGGGAAAGACTTAAAGTCTTGGCTGCATGGGTGAAGAAGTTGAAACTTGTCTGGAAAGCAAAGATGATCACATTCTTATGATTACAATTTTTTAAAATTACACATCTATGATGTCAAAATATGATGCATCCGATCAATTTAATAAAATTTCATTGTAGAACATTATTTTTCTAAATGTATTTTTTCTCATTATCTCATATGAGCCTTTATAAAAACTTTTAAGAAAATAAAAAGTAAATCATTGATTACTCCTCGCACAGTACAAAAAAGTATAATTATTATTATAATTAATTATATACTATATTATTTAAGCAAAGGGTAATTCTCCCAAAACAGTGTAATTTGTGTCTGATTGTTTTTTGGAACCTTTTTATTCAATATTTTCATTCATTTATACCATTCAGAGATTACTGCTCAAGAGATCCCCCCTCCCCCCACCCCCACCAACCATTCAGATAATTGTTCAGCAAATATACATTTTTCAATACATTTATAATGTGCAACTTTTACAGCACAAATAGCCTATTGCAAGGTGGTCTTTATAATGTACAAAAATATCAAACTATTGTTTAATGACTAGCAAATTGAATTCATAAAATGTCAATTACAACAGCGAAACACACTAATGAGTGACTTTTATGAGTCGGTTCTTTTTGGTGAATCAACAGCCTGTGCGCACAGTGTAGTCCCAGAAGATTGACTCTTCTGAATCTGTTCTTTTAGTGAAAGAAATCTATTCAGTTGGGGCAGATACTGACTCAATTACTGAACTGCAAGTAATTCATTTAGTCTTGTCTGACTTGAAATGAATCAAGAACTACGGTGTTATGCTACAGCGGTTGGACAATGAAACTGGTTTTAGACCACAACAATTTATTAATATGGTCTAGGGCCTCCTTTTGCAGCCAAACAGCATCAATAAATCTTTGGAATGACAGATACAAGTCCTACACAATGGACAGAGGGATTTCGAGCCATTTCTCTTCCAGGTCACTATGTGATGCTGATTGAGGAAAATGTTTCCTGACATCCAAAATACGCCAAAGTGGCACACAAATATTTAGATGGTAAATGTGCAGGCCATGGGAGATGTTCAACTTCACTTTCGTGTTCATCAAACCATTCTGTCACAAGTCTTGCTGTGTGCATTGGTGCATTATCATGCTGATACATGGCACCCCCTTCAGGGTACAATGTTTGAACCATTAGGTGCACGTGGTCCTCCACAATGGTTCAGTCCTTGACAGTTATGCGCCCATCAAGCACAGTAGGGAATGCCATGATATTGCAGCCAAAACCATCAGTGATCCACCCCGTGCTTCACACTGGCCACGCAACACTCCAGATGATAAGCTTCTGATAAGATGATAAGTTTCGGTCTCCACACCGTAACTCAGAGATGTGGGAAAGACAGTGAAGGTGGACTCATCAGAGAACAATGTTTCACAGTGTCCATAGCCCAAGATTTGCAATTGGCAATTTTTGGCTATAGTAGTAAAATGTTTGGCTATATATCCCGACCATGATATTGACTGTGGAGCTCCCGATTAACAGTTTTGAGTCGAGGTGCGCATTTAATTCTGCAGTGGGCAGCGGTGGGCAAACTTTTATGTTTTTTGGATTAGTACCTGGACAGCCCTTTCAGATAGTGTCCTCTTGCGGATGTCTGTCTTATATGTGGTGGTATGCCAACATTTCCCTGGATATCATAACTCTCGATACACCACAAAGACTTGCTGTCCTGCTCACAGATGAGCCAGCGAGACGCACACCAACAATTTGTCCACTTTTGAACTCTGATATGTCTCCCAATATGTGGGATTGCAATATTTCATGTAAAGCTGTGCTATTCCTATGCTAATTCAACCTTCACACTTTGCTCTTACTGGTGGAATTTAAAATCAGTAAAGATTGGCCACCAGGCCACGCATAGGCATCAATCCTATATTGACCAGTGTTACAGTTTCACTGTCCAACCCTTGTATGTCTTAAGACTTATTAGACTTAAATCAAAGCAGTCACTGACTGGTTGTGCAGTAAAGGTACATAATATGTGTTTTGTTGTAATCATTGGTATTTTACTTAAAAAAATATAAAAATCTTGCCTTTTTATATCTCATGCAATATATAGGCCTACTAATTAAACATTCTTTAATAAACAAATGTATTACATTCATTTCTGTTTTGTTAGTTTTGCTCTGCTGAAATGAGAAATGATCCCACAATGCAACTTAGGTTCAATAAGAATTACCTTTCCCCCCCCTAAAGCATTTCTAAAAGAATAATTGAGGGAACTTTAATGTTTCTAAATCATAAAGAATTATTGGAAAAGAATTGTAACCAATCTGGCTACATGTATGTTCCTTTTGGAAGTTGTCATGAATCGATTATGGCCTTATGGGTCAACCATAAACGATTCCTGACGACTCCAATTTGGATCATAAATAGCTCCGTCACTGTTTCATGAGAACGAATGTGTAGCAGTGGGTGTGTCTACATTGAAATTATCGCCGTAGTAAGTATACCTCGTAATATTCTGAATTCCCAAACATTAAAACACACTGAAACCTGATGTATTCTTCTTTATAAGTGGATATCTTTCTAAGAACTGTCCGAATAGCGCGTTGTTGTTATAAAATCGCTCTGGTCTGGACTAATTAATAGTTCCTGTGCCTCGGTTTCCACACGGACTTGTTTGACAGGAGCGCCCTGTGTCTGCTTGAGATGGCGGCCAGATCGGAGAACGCGAGGGCCGAATAAACAGTAAACCTGCGCGTCTACAACCTTCCGAGAAGCGCAAGTCGTGTCATTTATCCCATATCTACATCCTCTAGAAACAGAAGAGCGCCATGGAAGGCGGGAAACCCACTCTGCCGCTGGTTTACCAGGCCGTGCAGGCGCTGTATCACGACCCGGACCCTGCCGGCAAGGAGCGCGCCTCGGTCTGGCTGGGAGAGCTGCAGAGATCGGTGCGTTCATTAGTGGGCCTACTGCGCCACAGCACCCTCACTCACTAATTAACACTTACAATAGGAATTTCATTAAAACAGTGTCCATTTAGGCCGCAATTAAGCTTTTTGAAACATTAACATTTGCTGTGTTGGGAAGTGGAGGTGGTCACATGTGTTTGGGCTGTGTGGGGGTTTATTTGTATCCATTGCTAAATCCATCTAGCTTGTTTGTGGCTTGGTGGTCGAGTTATGGGTGGATTTAAGCAGCAAGTTTTGAGGAAATAGTTTATGTAAGCATAATAACTTGCGTACATCGCGTTTATTACCTAGACTGGCCTGTTAGAAAGCTGGTAGTTGTGTTTAGAAACATAGGAGCGAGTTTGTAGCTGGGCATTAGCTGGATGACCATGTTCCAAAAACCAGCTTGGCCACCTTTATAAACCGGCCTGACCAACTAGTAGTTGTTTTTTTGTTTTGTTTTCCTGGTTCAAGATGTTTTACCATCTTTGGCCTAATAAATACCAGCTACCATGTTCCAAAACACGGTTTACTGGCAGGGTAAGTTGAATTCAAACTAGGCAGAGCTGGCTATCTATTATAGAGCATTTCTGGACATCATAATATATGATGGGCATCATGGTTTAAATATGAATTTTTTTTAACATAAATACTTTGACTGTAATTCCACTGTATATGCATTTATGCCATCTCCATAACACCATCAGTTTGCCATTTCACACATTCTACTTTGGGTTACTGGTTCTTTAAAAGTTCCGCTTCAGCAAACTGTGACATTGATGATATGGAAGGTGTTAAAATTACAAACCACAAACCAGTGGGTAAGATTTTGCAAGTCATTTGTTGCATTTTGTAGAAGAAAGTGGCACAATGTCATATTGCCCCATAATTTGACACACTGCTGAATGCAGTAAATTCAGTAAGAATCTGTAATATTTGGCACAATATTATGACGTCAATAGTATGAGTTGCATGGCTGTACCTTGACACTTATTTCGTTCCAAACCCGTAAGACTTTCATCTTCTGAACACAAATTGAAGCTCTTTTTGATAAAATCTGAGAGCTTTCTGTCTCTCCATTGACAGGTACGCAACTGAAACTTTGAAGCTTCAAAAAGTTCATAAAGAGCTTCAGAACGAATCCATATGAATTGAGTGGTTTAGTCCAAATATTCTGGAGACACGATCGCTTTAAATGATAAACAGATCAAATTGAGGATTTTATTCACATAAACATTGATCAGCGAACATAAACAGAAGCTCAAATGAAACGTCTTGAAGAGCAAGAACAAACCTCTTGCGGAAGCTCAAACGTGCTGCGTAACACACGAGAATGAACCTCATTGGTTCTTGAGGAAGCTCAGACATGCAACGTAACACGAGAATGAACATCATTGGTTCTTGAGGAAGCTCAGACATGCTGGGTAACACGAGAATGAACATCATTGGTTCTTGAGGAAGCTCAGACATGCAACGTAACACGAGAATGAACCTCATTGGTTCTTGAGGATGCTCAGACATGCTGGGTAACACGAGAATGAACATCATTGGTTCTTGAGGAAGCTCAGACATGCTGGGTAACACGAGAATGAACATCATTGGTTCTTGAGGAAGCTCAGACATGCTGGGTAACACGAGAATGAACATCATTGGTTCTTGAGGAAGCTCAAACGTGCTGGGTAACACGAGAATGAACCTCATTGGTTCTTGCTGAAGCTCAAACGTGCTGGGTAACACGAGAATGAACCACATTGGTTCTTGAGAAAGTTCAAACGTGCTGTGTGTAGCACATGAGAAGGAAGCTCAGACGTGCTGGGTAAAACGAGAATGAACCTCATTGGTTCTTGAGGAAGCTCAGACGTGCTGGGTAACACAAGAATTAACCACATTGGTTCTTGAGAAAGTTGAAACGTGCTGTGTGTAGCACATGAGAAGGAAGCTCAGACGTGCTGGGTAAAACGAGAATGAACCTCATTGGTTTTCACACGTCAAGCAAACATGCTTGAGCTTCTGTTACCACAACTGATGTGTGTGTTAATGAATGTTTATGTGAATAAAAGCCTAAATTCAATCTATTCATCATGAAGCGATCGCGTCTCTTCATAAAATTTGGACTAAACCGCTCAATTCATATGGATTAGTTTTACGGTCTCTTTATGAACTTTTTGAAGCGTCAAAGTGGTAGTTGCATAGCTGTCAATGGAGGGACCGAAATCTCTCAGATTTAATAAAAAATGTATTAATTTGTGTTCCGGAGATGAACAAAAGTCTTACGGTTTTGGAACGACATGAGGGTGAGTAATTAATGACAGGATTTTCATTTTAGGGTGAATTAACCCTTTAAGTTGATTTTCCTGCATCTCACACGCTGATCAACTGAGACACATAATGAGTTCCTGGTTCCTTATGTTTCGATTTATTTGCATGAGTAATATTTATCTTGTTGTGACGCATCTGATGTTTAAGTTTAGCTTTTACTTATGCAAAATGCAACTGGTCTGACTTGATATTCAATGGGCAATAGTATTAACTACAGTGGAGTGGCTGATATAATTTTGATTATATAAGCCTATGTGAAATTAGTTTAAAGGTATAGATTTTAGCACTATTTAGTCATTAAAAATATCCAAAAATAGAAATGACGCATTGATGAGGGTGGGATCATCTCATAATGGACAAATAATCTTGAGCTATTGGCACCTCTTCATTGAAGTTGTTTTTCTGTGCTGAACCTTGCAGATGTACGCGTGGGAGATCTCGGACCAGCTCCTGCAGCTGAAGCAGGATGTGGAATCGTGTTACTTTGCAGCCCAAACGATGAAGATGAAGATCCAGACGTCATTTTACGAACTTCCCCCAGACACCCACAACGCACTGAGAGATTCGCTCCTGACTCATATCCAGAGCCTCAAAGACCTGTCTCCCATCATCGTCACACAGGTAATGTCCCATCGTCTGTCGTACCAGTGGTCGGATCTGCTAATCGGACATGATTTGTGTCCTGCGATTGCTGATTCAAGATGCAAGTCGGCGCAGATGACCTCTGCCGTTAATGGTTGTATATTGAACATGCAATGTGTGTGGTGCCGACAGGGACAGTCCATCGCGACCACACTGCAGTGTTACATATTGAGAGCTGTTAAGAAAGTGGCGCTAGTGTTCTAATGTCATTCTCTCTCTCTCTCCCAGCTTGCATTGGCAATCGCAGATCTGGCTCTTCAGATGGCCTCGTGGAAAGGCTGTGTTCACACGCTCATAGAGAAGTAAGAATCTTCTACAGAGTCAGATTTGGGTTTGCTTGGCTGCACAAATAATCCATATGCTCTAATATGAGCATGTGTAATAATTCTGTTTAAAATAGTTGTCCATTGTCACGCCTTTAAATGTTATCATCTACCCAACACTTGATTTTGCTCCTTCCAGATACAGTAATGATGTGTCCTCCATGCCTTTCCTGATTGAGATACTCACGGTTCTGCCGGAGGAGGTGCATAGCCGGTCTCTGAGGATCGGAGCCAATCGGCGGACAGAGATCATTGAGGATCTGGCCTACTACTCTACCACAGTGGTCACTCTTCTGGTGCAGACATTATTCTATCTACAAAGAAGTTTCTATCATTTATTGCCCACTCCCCAACCTAAACAAGATGCCTAACCTGTCTGTTCATAGCCTAATGGTAATGCAAGAGACGTGAATTACCACCATATTATTTCATCATCCCTCTAGTTTTGCTCTCAGCAAAATCCAGGACTCAACTATTTACTTTTTATTAACATTAATTTTAGAGCCTTAATGTAACTCCATGGTGGCTATAATATCTGTATTTATTGAAGTGACGGTGTATGGTTAAAGTCCTGTCTTTTCCAAAGCTTTTCTTGTAATTTGGTCAATGTCTATGTCTGCCAGTTAGATTTACCTTATTTAAATCAGCAGACTTCACAGAATGAATTTTGCAGGGCATAAAAACACATTTCTTCTATAGGCCCATCATATGTCGCTTTTACTTTATTAATCTTAAATAACGCCCAACCTTTGTTCTGTACTATCATTCCCTCCATGCAAATCATTTTAGCGGTTTAGATGTTGCATAAGCATTTAAATCAGGGGTGTCCACACTTCGTCCTGGAAGGGCCACTGTTCTGCAGAGTTTAGCTCCAACTTGCCTCCACAGACCTGCCTGGAAGTTTCCAAAATTCCTAGTAAGACCTTGATTGGCTGGTTCAGGTGTGTTAAATTGGAGTTGGGGCTAAGCTCTGCCGGATAGTGGCCCTCTAGGAGCACCCCTGATTTAAATGAATGGTTTTTGATTCTAAACTGAGCTTGGCTATTATTGTTGCATTTCCATGATCAGGTGTCATGTGCGGAGAAGTCGGGACATAATGAGAAGATGCTTATCAAGATATTCCGGTGTTTGGGGAGCTGGTTTAATCTAGGAGTGCTGGACAACAACTTCATGGCTAACAATCAACTGCTGATGATTCTCTTCCAAGTGCTGGTGAGATCAACAAATGCAATCAGATGTTCACTTCCTTTCTCCATTTCTCTTATATTTAAAAACCTTTTTATTTATTGTTTTACCCTCTTTAATGCAGCAGAGAGATGAGACGTCTACAAACCTGCATGAGGCGGCGTCAGACTGCGTGTGTTCAGCGCTGTACGCGATTGAGAACGTGGCCATAAACATGCCCCTGGCCATGCAGCTCTTCCAGGGAGTCCTCACCCTAGAAACAGCCTATCACATGGCCGTAGCCCGAGAGGACCTCGACAAGTATGTATGACATTATGATCCATGTATGCAGTTCATGCAGACCTCTAACACGATGGCTCTGTTTCCATACACAGTGAACTGTTTGCTGCTTGGATGGATGGATGGATGGATAGATAGATAGATGTATTATAAGGCAGCATTTTAAGTCACGTTGGATCATGAATAGCTAAAACAAGTAGCACTTGTCACACACAGCCTACAGAAGACTCAACTCACAATTGATTTCAATAGAGTTGATGTTAGCATGTTACTAAACTGAGGTCTCTACTGAATTGATTTTAATGTAATTTGACATTTAACATGTTGCCTATGCTAAATGTTCAAATGAGCAAAATTCTTGAAGAGAAATAGTTGACTCTGTTGATTTCAATAAAGTTGATGTTAACCTGTTGCTAAGCTAAAAGCTCAAATTGCCGCTAAACGGGAGACTCGACATGCATTTGATTTTTAAATAGAATTTGACGTTAACTTGTCAGGCTAAAAGACCCATTTGCACTATACTTTAGATGAGAGCCTCGACTCCAATACAGTTTGACATTAGCACGTTGCTTAAGTCTTAAATTGTGTGTTAAATTAAAGTGGAAACTCGACAAAAAGTTAATTTCAGTAGATCTTGACGTTAGCATGCTGTTATGCTAAAATCTTAAACTAAACGGAGGACTCTACTGAATTAATTTTAAATATAGTTTTACATTAAAGGTGCCCTAGAATGATTTGAAACAACATTTTAAATTGTTCTCTGGTATCTACATAGAGGGTATATGGCTTATTTAAGGTCAATAATTGTCCAGCTACGGTTTTACAGGTCCATTTACAACTCTAGAAATCTTCCCCAGGATGAAATGGTCTATTTTTGCCTTATTTGGAAGGGTCATGAATATTAATGCAGAGTTCTGCTCTGATTGGCTGTTTCACTGCGGCTCAATGATAGCAGGCACAACTTTACTGACCGTCTTGACGATGGAGAGATTAGGCATTCAACCTTATATATATATATCAATCAGTATATAATCATACTTCAGTTGTCAAAAATATAAATAAATAAATATCAAATTACTATCGTTTCAACTTAAATGGTGGAGGTGGTGACGTTAGCTAGAAGGATCGAGTGAGCTATGTGTAAGCAACTAAACTAACATAGTATGTTACGTATCTATGGTTGCATTTACTAATTTATGACAACACTGGCATGAAATAATATTAACCTTTGTCATTAGAAATACTATTTAGTTATGTAAGCCATCCTATTCTTACCGTATAGCATCTTGCGTTGGATATAGACAACAACAGGAATATTATCGTTAATGTTGTCTCTCTAAGAAACTTTCGATTTAATCAGAAATGGTTTAGACGGTCAAGAAGTGGATAAAATCACTTACTGCTTGCAGGAATATGGTTGGAATTGCCCCTTTCTTCAGTGTCGGACGCTGAGCAAAGCCTGCTTGATATTGTCCCAGGTTTGAAAAACTGTCCGTGGTGAAATGGGCTGAGCAAACTAACAACTTTGAATTAAATTGTTGCGGTATCCGATTATAAATAAACATCAACCATGCCTGTTGACATGTTTTATTTGTGGGAAGAGTATGAAACGTCTTCACATCCCCTGCACAGCCTGGAACATAACATTTGTTTCCATGATCTGCCATGTTCGCTATCCTCGCGTCAGGCTTACTGCTGCAGAACTCCAGTTGATACGGCGGCTGCGCAGTTTCGCCAGATAGTGAACATGTGCTTGCTTATGCAAATGTTGGGGGGCGTACATATTAATGATCCCATCGATTGCATCACTGCTGGTGTTATGTTGAGATTCGCCTATTTTTCCGTGGTGTTTTTCACAAACGAGATTTACATATGAAGGAGGAGGCAATGGTGTTTGAGACTCACTGTATGTGATTTACATGTACTGAACTCCTGTTATTTAACTATGGCAAGGTTAATTAATTTTTCATTCTAGGGCACCTTTAACATGTTGCTATGCTAAAAGGGAAAATTTCCACAATACTTCAAACTATATAAAAATAACTAAAACAATTGAGTCAACTCCAGTTTAAAGTTAGCATGTTGATATGCTAAAATCTCAAATTGCAAAATTCCTTAAATGGGAAATCTACTGAAATTAACTTACGATTGATTTCAATAGTTTTGTTAGCATTTTGCTAATGCTAAAAGCTCAACCTCTGCAAAACTCCAAACATGAAAATCCATAGCACACACATATTGTATGAAAAAGTAACACATTTAATCAATGTTATTTGGTATTAGGGCTGTCAAAATTGCTCAAATGACTTTCGAATATTCCCTCTAAAAAAAAACATGAATATTCAAACATCTGGTTGTGCATTTTGTCAATGACGCACATTACGTCAATAACAGGACAAATGAATACAAAGAGACATAACTACTTGTATAGGTAGTCTATTTAAGTTTAAACATATTTGACAACGTATTACCTACACAAAAACAAGTAAATCAACTAATGGCCAAGACCAGACCACACTCTCTCGCTCTCACGTTATGCGCACATAATGGTTTAAATGCACAAACATATTTTGAGTGCTGATCAAGAGTTTTGTGCAAGCAATATAAGGTTGCGACTCTTGTCCAAAATATAGCAGGCTTCATTCAGTGATTGAAACAAATATTAATTGAAGTTTTACAACATATTGAATGCTCCGAGCGAGCTGTGCTGTGGTAAAAATTGAACTTTTCCTTGACATGAAACGGTAAATAATCAAACCAGTGGAAGCGGTGCATTTATCCTTTTTTCATGTAATATCTATTCAGCCAGTACCTCGGTTCCATTGCTCGACAGAACTCCCTGAAGCCTGTCCCATCCACGGCACTGATCGCTCTCATGTCCTTACAAATGAACAAAATTAATTTCTCCGTTATGGCCTCTTGTCGTGTTGCAGACAAAGAGCTTGTGGCGGGCGATGCAAAGTAAGTGTGGTCCAGTTTGCACATACAAATTAGTTGCTTATATTTACAAAATGAGTCTACAAAAGAATAAACAAGCCCGTTTAATAAAGAAAAGTTCACGAAACAAAGTGAAAACTCACGAAAGTGTTTAGTGAAATTAGGAAACATTTAAGAGATCATAAATTTAGTTGTACAAGTTAATGTTACATTTCTAAATACATTTTGTTCTCATGTCACAAGTAATATCAAGGTTTATTTTGATCTGTTTTACATGATTCTTTTGTGGTGTGGTTTTCGGTGTGTACTAAAATAAATATTGTCACCTGTGTACATTAGCCGACATTAGCCCACTTCTTCTCTACGCTTTTTCCTGATGGTTTATAGAACAATTACTCCGAGTCGCCCTCTGTCGTTTCAAAGAATAGCACAACGGCGAGCGCGTCAAGTATAAACGCCTCATCCGTTTGGGGAGGAGCGCATGCAGTCAGTGGGGGCTCGCGCTGTGGAGCCAGGTGAAAGTATAAAACAAGGCTTCAGGCGCGCCCACTCGCAAAGCAGACAGCCATACCTCTACTACCGCGGGCGTTTTTTCCCCACTTTTTTATTTTTTATTCAAATATTAATTTGGCAATTTTAAAAGTGCATATTCATGCTCCTGAAGCAGGAAGCTTACTAGGTTTTGGATCTTTGCATTTTTCCACTACAGGGTGCTAAATTACTGCCGGATCTTTACTGAATTGTGCGAGACGTTTTTGGAGATGACAGTAAGAACTCCTGGCCAGGGCATGGGAGATCTACGCACCCTAGAGTTGCTGCTTATTTGTGCAGGACATCCCCAGTATGAGGTGAGTGTGAAGTCTGACACGTAGTCAATCCTATGCACCCATAATGACAAGTGAGCATGTATAATGTGTCCTCCATCAGGTGGTTGAGATCTCGTTCAACTTCTGGTACCGTCTGGGGGAGCATCTTTATAAAATGAACGATCCGGCGCTGCACAGAGTGTTCAGGCCGTTCATACAGAGGCTACTTCACAGTCTTGCCCGCCACTGCCAACTTGACTCAGATCATGTGAGCATTCTTTCCTTTCCACGTCTCTCTTGCTGCTTCACAGGAAAGACTCAAATCATTAATTGATGGCTTCTAGTATGTGCAATAAATATGAATGAGATTTCTTTTATTTTGTGTTTCCTGTACAGGAGGGAGTCCCGGAGGACACTGATGATTTTGGGGAGTTCAGGATGAGAGTGTCTGATCTCGTGAAAGATGTTATTTTCCTAGTCGGCTCCATGGAGTGTTTCTCACAGGTAGAATTTAATAGTTTCAAGAATAGAAACATGATGTGAAATGCATTTTGAGGTAAAGAACCCAAAGTGATTTTGTAATTTAGCATGGTTTCCTGAGAAATGAGGGAATTTTCAACAGAAGTTAACTATTCTTTTAATAAACGCTGTGTCCTCTCGTCAGCTGTATTCGACTCTAAAGGAGGGAAACCCCCCATGGGAAGTTACTGAGGCTGTTCTGTTTATCATGGCTTCCATTGCTAAGAGTGTCGATCCGTGAGTATCACTTTCAGTTATGAATCTGCAGCTTCATTTTCTTATTCAAGACATCACCTGTGGCTGGTATTGTTATTGATTTTAAATAAGATAAGGTAATTTAGGAACTGTATATATATATATTTTTTTTTTGCCATGAATATAGTTTTGATGAGGAAGTGACACATTATAAAACTTTAATGGGTATTGAAATTTTCTGATTCATTTAGATCCTGATTCACAAGCTCTTGATTTTGATTCTTATTTGATAAGATAAGAACTTATGTTTGTAAGCTTGATGAAGCTAAATGTTTGCAACGCTAAAATGTCTCCCTCTGCTCATTCCTAGTGAAAATAATCCCACCCTAACGGAGGTGCTGGAGCAGATAGTAATGCTTCCCGCGACGGTCCATCTTTCTGTCCGCTACACCAGCATTGAGCTGGTCGGAGAAATGAGCGAAGTCATCGATCGGAACCCTTGCATGTTAGGTGACTGTCACAAAAAGAGTCTGGTTTATCTTCACCTGTAGGATGTGGTGTTTCTCTCTGTGCATGCATGACGCATGTATTGTGTTGGCAGATCCTGTTTTGAACTTCCTGATGAAGGGTTTGCGGGAGAAGCCGTTGGCCTCTGTGGCAGCTAAAGCCATTCACAACATCTGCTCGGTGTGTCGAGACCACATGGCGCAGCACTTCCAGGGCCTGCTGGACATTGCCCGTGCTCTCGACTCATTTGCCCTGTCAACGGATGCTGCTGTTGGCCTGCTGAAAGGTGTGGTGTCCTTTTACACTACAAAGATGTTAATTGTAGTTTTCTTTTGTCATCTTTGATGGTTTGTTAGCTGGTGTTTTACACGGTTCACATATAAGTAGCTTTTCTGTTGATCTTAGTCATGCCCTTGTTGTATGGCTGGTTTTGTTTAAGTGGTGTGATTGGTTTACTTCAGGCACAGCGCTGGTGTTGGCCCGACTCCCCCTGGAGAAGATCGCGGAGTGTCTGAACGATCTGTGTGCAGTTCAAGTCATGGCACTGAAAAAGGTTAGATGCTTGTGACTGTGCGGTCTGTATGTCTACTGTCTGTGTGTAACTCAATAAAGTAATGTTGTCTTTGTGTCCAGCTGCTGGCTCAGGACTCCAGCAGTGGAAAGTCATCAGACCCCACCGTGTGGCTGGACAGACTGGCTGTTATCTTCAGGTTAGACTCACAACATCTCTAACAATGCACCAGAGCTCATTGTCTGCTAAATGTTTTATTGGGTTTTGACTATATCTAGTCCTCTGAGAAAAGTGTTTATTTTCCTCTTAACACTCTTGAAAAGGATTTTAAAGTCTTTCCAGGAAAAGATTTGAGTAGTTTAATCTGTTAATTATGTATACATGGATTTGTTTTTGTATTATTATTATTATTATTATTATTATTATTATTATTTAAACCTGAATTTTTATCATGGCTTTGAGACTTTTGAGAAGAGAGAATTTGTAAATTTGTCCTTGTTGCAGATAATTGGTTAATTTTAAAGTATACATATCTAAATATATTAAATTATATAGCATCTGAATTCGACACCATATTTTCTTGCTCTTAATTTTGTCCGTGCATTGATGTTATTGTGAAGAAAAGTTTCTTTGATTAGCTTTAATGAATAAAAATCCATTATTTAATTTTCCTCCAAATATGAAATTTCTGTCAAAAACAACGTCACATTAAAGTTAAATATGTTGTGAAAGCCATTTCATGCTGTTTTCAATGCTGCTGATTCCCCTCACCCCCCTAAAATGGTATTTTTTTTTTCTTCTTCTTTTCCCTTTGCTAGACACACAAACCCCATAGTAGAGAATGGGCAGACGCACCCCTGCCAGAAAGTCATTCAAGAGGTCTGTTTAAATGTGCGTTCACTGACCCCAGTATTTCAATTATTTCCATGAATTAGTTTCTTTCGGATCATCATCTCTATTCTTCGATTGTAGATCTGGCCGGTGTTGTCAGAGACGTTGAACGCCCATCAGGGTGATAACCGGATAGTGGAGCGCTGCTGCCGCTGCCTGAGATTTGCTGTGCGTTGCGTTGGCAAAGGCTCCGCTTCCCTATTACAGCCACTCGTTACTCAGGTGTGTTTGTGCCCTAAAAATGGACGTCCTCTGATCTGTACGTGTGTTTTTGGAATATAGAGCTGGTGTAGGTTTTGAAAGGGTGTGTGTTTGTGCTTTAGATGGTGAGTGTGTACCAGGTGTACCCTCACTCCTGTTTCCTGTACCTGGGCAGTATTCTAGTGGACGAGTATGGCATGGAGGAAGGATGTAGACAAGGCCTTTTGGATATGCTACAGGTAACGCGCTCAAACCACTTTGTTAACATTACGCATTCAAGGTGTACATTTTATCCAGACATGAGTTTTGTTTTTAATTCATTTTAAGTTCAGTAAGTCTTTTATCAGATAAGTTGACCTTTTTATGACGTGATACTTATTGAAAATGGCATACGTTTTTCAAAACCATATGGAACATTCATACAGAGTACGTTTTAAAACTCGATTTTTTTTAAAGTCTTTTCTTGGAAACTGTCATTGATCCCCATACAAAGTGATTTAATTTGAATCTTGTGCTGCGTTGAGATGTTACTGATCAGTGGCTCTATCTCTCACCGTTGCAGGCTCTCTGTATGCCGACTTTCCAGCTGTTAGAGCAGCCTAATGGACTGCGCAATCACCCGGACACAGTGGACGATCTCTTTAGACTTGCTACAAGGTACCAGTTCTGTGCTTTTGTACTTCTGCAGCAGTGTTTGAAAAACAAGCAACCTGAAATGATACAACAATTCCAAAATAAGTGACCATCTCTCATCATTTCAGGTTTGTTCAGCGTAGTCCAGTCACATTGCTGAGTAGCAATATTATCGTCCACATCATCCAGTGTGCCATCGCTGCCACCACCCTGGATCATCGAGATGCCAACTGCAGCGTTATGAAGTTCATCAGAGACCTTATTCACACGGGGGTCTCCAATGATGTAAGTGGCACTATCGAACAAAATAAACCAACCAATCGAAAAACCATGTATATACGTTGTCGTTCCTGTTCATTCAATGCATACAACTCTCTTTCAGCATGAGGATGACTTTGAGGTGCGAAAGCGTCTGATTGGCCAGGCGATGGAGCAGCACGGGCTGCAGCTAGTGACTCAGCTGATCAACACCTGCTGTTTCTGCCTGCCGCCTTACACTCTGCCTGATGTGGCGGAGGTACTCTGGGAGATCATGGTCTTTGATCGGCCGGTATGGCTTCAACCTTTTTGAACCGATTCATATTTACATTTATGCGCTTGGCAGATGCTTTTATGTAAAGCGACTTGCATTGCATTCAAGCAGACATGGTCTTATTTAAAATAGTTTTTTTACTCCTCACCCAGAATAAAATTTGTGGTTGAATAATTTAAAAAAAAAAATGCCATAAGATCTTAATTGAATTGCTTAATTTATCTTCTTTTTTTAAATATTGTGATAACCACAAGATGGTTTTCTACTAAATCTCATCTATTATATTTTATTGCAGCCTAATTTAAAATGTATTGGTGTTTTTCTCAACCCCCTGAATAAAATGTGATTTTAAAATGTATTTATTTTAATTCCTTAATTTATTTTTCTTTTATATATATTTTTGTTGTTGTTGTGGAAACCACAAAATGTTTTTCTACTTTTTAAGAGACATTTCTATTTGTGTTTAGACATTTTGTCGCTGGCTGGAAACCGCACTGAAGGGTCTTCCAAAAGAAACAGCAGGAGGCGCTGTATCAGTCACACACAAGCAGCTCACAGACTTCCACAAGCAGGTCACAAGGTGAGTTTGTCTGTGCCTGCTGTCACCTGAGCCTTCAAAGAAGATTGTTAACAGCAACGGCATTTGGATAATTTCATTACACTCCCGAAAGAAATTGGCCTGTTCCCTAATTAAAGTGCTTTTGTCCACAATAAAAAGACATACAGTGCTCATCAGTGTAGATTACAGGCAGCATTTGTCTATTGCATGTATTGCATGCTGGTACACATTCAGTTTTCCTCATGGTTAGCTCAACATGGCAAGCCTAAACAAGTACCCATAACCAGTCGTCCAGGAGGGTGAAGTATCTCATACTTAAGCAAGTCTTGACCTGAGAAACGAGGAGCCTCCCAGCATGGTGTCATGCACGGATGCCAAATGCATATTCTGACAACGCAGAATGAGTCAGAGCCTTGCGTGGAAAGTCCAAACCACGCCAGACTGATGCAGTGCTTTTGCGTTGCTCGCCCATCCTGACGGCGTGTTTGTACTGTGATTAGTAATAGCGCTATCTTATTGTTTAGTAGTTTGTTGAAAATTGCTGCTAATTTGTTCTCTCTACCCCAGTGCAGAGGAATGTAAACAGGTTTGTTGGGCGATAAGAGAGTTTACAAGGCTGTACCGATAGCTGTCTTTAACTGCTGATGCTGCAAGACCAGGTGAGCGAAGCATATTAAACAAAATTTGTCTCATTGTGCGATGTAATCCAACCTATTTATCCACACAATATACCACTGCAATACACATACAAACAAATCTCTCCTCACAAAAAGACTTAAAGTCTTGTAAATTCATTGGTTGGAGTTCTGGGATTCCTGTCAATTACAAAGTTATTAAAAAATCTCTCTTTTGCTCTGCAGGTCAGATTTTTTGTTTTGCTAACATTTGGAGGAAGTGGCAAAGGGAGCCATGATGACCACTGTTGATAAACTAAAGGGAACTCTTGCATGAAGGATTTGTGGGACTTGGCACCATGGGAAAGCCAACCAATTGGATTGGAGCGGCAGGGTTTCAGGAAAAGCAAATTGCCTTGTGGGTGTCTCAAGACCGCAGCCCCATCCCTCCCTTTTACCCCTCCAAGCACACTGATGCCAGCTGCAGCGAGAGAGGGGGATTTCGGAAGGGACATCGTCGTCTTGAGAGGGGGTGGGCCATCGAGTGGACATTTGAAACGCATACACCCATTTCAACGTCTGCATCAGTCGGATTTTTGGGGATCCATCAAAAAAAAAAGAAAAAAAAAAAAAATCAACAAAGGATGTGCCTGGTTGCAAATCATAATGCATCGTTAAAAAAAGACTTGTACGTTTTTAAAAACAAAATGGAGATTTATTTTCATGGACGTGTGTTTAGAGATCAAGACATGGCTTTGCTGCCAGTGCCATAAAAATGATTACCAAACTAAAGATTGTCACAGCAGCAGCCTGCGCCTGTGGGACATTTGCAAAGGGAGAATCTTGGGAGAGTTGGCGTCACCCTTGATCTTTTTAAAGTTGGCTGGGATTTTATCCGTACAGGTTATGCTGTAAATTATGGAGGGGACTGACTGGCAGGTGCTTTTTTTTTTTTGTTCTTTCACTATGTTGGCATATCTCAAAGAGACTCCGAAATCATCTTAGGAGCGTGTGTGGCCGATTGTGTGAAATAAAACCAACATTGGGAGGAACAAACTAATCTTTGTCTCGAGTATCATTTCAGATGCACTTGTGTGTTTGAGAACTGATTTACACTCTTTCTGCAGCTCTCAAGAACCTGTTTGACCAGGTTTCATTTTAAGAAAGTTACATGGGTCCTTTAGGTCTTGTTTTCTGAGTCACAGAGTAAATTGAACCCTCTTCTATTGTCTAAGGCCTTACAATCATGCGTTTCTCACAATTGCACGTGTAAACCCTCAGGTCACCCCTCCTGCATCCCATTTGCTGAATGAACGTTATGTAGTCAAGTACGTAGTCATATCCGTACAAGTCCGACAGGTTCATGTTACTGGCACGGACTCTATAGGATGAGGTCAGCAGATGTTATCCACATGCTCTCGTAATGTTTGCAAGGAACTTGCAATAAATATGAGTCTTAAATCTATTGAGTGACACAGCTTATTTAAGGGTTTAATACAGACTATATGTCTAGTAGATGTTCATTGGGTGAGTCATACAGTGGTAACCTGATCATGCCAGCAACCATTTAAAATACTGCAATGGTATTTATTGAAAACTAACATTTTAAAAGACAAGTTTACATGAATGAAAACATCAAAATAGGGGGAAAAAAATGTCAATAGGTCAGGTCCAATGGAAATGTTTTCAGTAAGGAAAGGGTGAGAGCACCTATATACTCCAGTGTTCAAAGGTGCTATAAGGACCTCCAATTTTGAATTAAGTGGGTAATGGAAAATGGGTTCCTCTTTCAGTTAGTGGATGTTTTGAGGCCAGGTATGGTGCGCGTTTTGACTCTGCAACAGTCTATGGAGCTCTTTGAACTGCTCCACCGTCTGGTCTTTCAAGTCGGGGTTGGAGATCTGCAACCGAATGCTGTCTGTAGACCATGAAAGCTCGCCTGAAAACATCTCGGTAAGGATTCTTGCAACAACTGGAACAACCTACAAAAAAAAAACATGACAGCAAATACTTTCAATAAGAGCAGGTGCTGTTATCTTTTTAGTGAGTCAAGTTTATTTTGATAAAGCAATCTATGCTGGGTTTGACAATTGTTAAATTATAAAACAGCTGTGGTTCTGGATGATGATTGGCTTAAATACACTAAATTAACAGCTATGCCATGTTACAGCTGTGCTGTATCGTTGCTAACACAATTTAGCATGGTTCGCTAAGTTTGAAGAATGTTAAATGATAAAACACTGCTCCAGTCCTGGATGCTGATTGGGTAAAATAGACTATATATATATATATATATATATATATATATATATATATATATATATATATATATATACACTAACACCTATGATGTGAAAATCTGTTCACCTAGTAATTGTGAATACAACAAGTCAAATTAGCAATAGCATGGTTTGCTAGGTTTAAAGACTGCAAAATTCTAAAACAGCTCTGGTTCTGGACGCTGATTGGCTACACAATATTGCAACACATGACATTAAACACCTGTTCACCTAGTTTTTTATATATATATATATATATATATATATATAGTAAATACAATGCCGTATATCATTGCTAACAACTCATTTTGGCAATATAGCACAGCCTTGTACACCTTCCTGCGTAAATAAATGACTAGCGTCTTTGCACTTCAAATGAAACCAACAAACATGGATTTCATCTTCACACCTGGACAATGATGAGCTTTTTCTCTTTGGGTTTTCTGTCTGGCCAGTCCTCACCGAAGCAGAAGTAGATCTCAAAGGGTGGTGGAGTGGGTGCCTCCCCTTTTTGATACAAAATGAGACCTGAGGAGGGAAAAAAAAAAAAAACACAAAACAGCCATTTTATTTAACTGAACTGATCACATGGAATCAATGGAATGATCTCAGGTGGTCGCATGCACTTTTAGTGCCTCCTTTGAAGTTCATGCATACGAGTCTGGAAGTAAGTTGGGCAAGTTCATGTTTTCTCTTTTTCACTTCCCACCAAAGACAGGAAGTTTCTGTAGCACAAATGCAACAAAATGAAGAGCAAAGGGTGTTGAATTGGCAGTTTAATCAATCTTGTGTTGCCACAGAGAATGGATGTGAATGTTGCCGCCTAAAAATGTACATAAAATGTGCCGATATTCAAAATTACTCTGTTCTGATCAACATCCCTTCTGCTATGATTCTTCCAAACTCTGAAACTTGAGGCTCAAATAAAATCCAGAGGATGGCAACTGAAACATTTGGTTGAAATGTATATTGCTGTAATGCAGTCACAATAAATTTGATCTTGGGTATTCCAAAGCGTATTCCTCTTACCCTGAAGGAAGTTGTTCAGACTGAAGACCCTTATCTTCATCTCTCTTTCCATTGGATTGGGTGGACCCTGCTCAGGCACACCTGGCCCAGACCAGAACACTTTACACTGACACAACCTGATGGCATAGATATCTTGTCCCCTGATCTCCAAAATCAGCCCTCGGTCCATCACATCCAGCAGATGATCGGTGTAGAACCTCTGCTTTTCATTTGGGATCTCAGCGGATCCTGGAAACAGTACCTGCTGAAGCGTGACTGGACCGAACAGCTCCACCTGCTCTGGTGTGGGCGCCAGGTTCCCGTAGTAAAGTCTACAACCCTGAGGGTTACTGACAGTCAAAGAACCAGCTGTACGACCCCTGTATTGGAACTTGATATCCAGATCAGTTACTAGAAAAGAAAAAAAGAATGAATGAACGGTTTATAATCATTCACATACCCTCATTTCTTGGTTTTCATGCTGCTCTTTTCCATACGATGAAATAGAAAATGACAATAAAGTGCCAATAAAGTACAAAGGGCATTGTAAAAATTGGTCTATATGACTTATATTCCAAGTCTTCTGGAGCTATGTGTAAGGTTTGTGTGACAGCTCTCAAATTTAACTCACCTTTTTGCATCTGGTGTATCAAGAAGTGTTAGGCAGGGTTTGACATTATGATTCCAGATGTCAATGACGCCAAACATCACTGACATCATGATGTTCTTGTAACGAATCATGATGTGCCAAAATTGAAAATGTGCATATTTAAATAGCACGAATGACGTAATTTGTAATTTTGGTCACTATTTACTTACATTATATGGAAAAGAGAAGCATGAACATCCAGCCTAACATTCTCCTTTAGTGGTCTATAGAACAACACGAGGGTGTGTGATGAAAGACCTTTCATTTATGATATTTCTTAAGCGAAAGATTCTCAGTCTAACAACTGAAATTTGGATATTAATACAGCCAAGGTGCGCACCATGTGTTGGTCTTAGTGCCTCTATGCACGCCTCTTACAAAGTCATCTAACAACAGCGTTACTCGAAAGAGGGCGGGACTAGGCTTTTTCTGAGAATTCGGTATGTCTTCATCATAAATTGCAACATTAATCCAGAAGAACAAGGCATTAGAGGCTTACAGGGCAACATGTGTGGACTGCTCAGCAACTCTGAGATGCAGGGATGAATCTGGTTCTCCGCTTGAGCTGGCACCTCTTGCATTGGGGTGTCCACCATGGTTTGAGGGCCGACAGAATGAGACACTACATCCTGAAGAGCAGGAGGCGGTATGACTCCAGTCCCCATATCCATACCATTCGGAAGTCCACCATGAATGGGATATGATCCCTGCTCAACTTTGATTGCATTGTGACCAGGAAAATCAGGAGGTCCTGTGCCGGGCTGGGCGAGATGAGTGGTCATAGGAGCACCTCCGTTGGGGTTATTATGGACAATTTCTCCTAAGAGGTTCATTGGAGGGTTATGGTGGGCAGGATTATAGCCATCGCCAATAGAAGATGTGAACGGAACGTCAACTCTAGGAGGGTATGCTGGATAGCTGGAAGGGTCTGTCGGAAAATATCATATTTTTAGATATATTTGATTTCAAATGTATTCCAAATGACATCTACTTTGAAGAAATCTTACCAATGGAGAGTTTGACAAAGTTTTGCAGCTGAAAAAAAAAAATCATTAGATTATTTTATGAACACTGTAAAAAGAAAGTTGTTGCCTTAAATGTTTAAGTACAATCAACTTGGATGTTTAAGTTATTTCAACTTAAATGACATTAAACTGAGTTGAATCGTGTATAACAAAGTTGAAAATTGGTTAACTTATTTTGATGAGCAATGTAGAAACGTGTTGTCATAACTTATTGATGATAAAAATATTTACAGTGTGGTGAAAATCGTGTTGATTTGACCATTTATTTATTTCAACAGTTATTCAAGCTATTCTTCTACACTCCATGCTCTTCAACACTTACCTCCTCTTCCTCTTCCTCTCCAACATCTAAAAATCAACAAAAGAAGAGATGATTTATTGTCCCTCGAAGACTCTATGGCTTGACAAACTGATGAGTTTTCATTCCTGTGTTGATGTATTTCCTAATTAAGAAGTTGGGGTGGGAAATATTGAAGAGACTGCCCTTATTTTGGATTATATTTTTTGCTAGTCAGTAGCTGATGAAACAGTTTTTGAGCTAATCTTGCGGTGCATTTTCAAACATGACAGAGCCACTTTAGAGCTTAAAAGCCAAAAGTGTTGTTTCAGCTAATATCCCAAGTTACTGGGTCTTTACCTCCATTGACTGACTGGTCGCACACCTCATAGATCTTATAAGGCTGGACGGGGGTGTCCTTAGTGCCATCATAGTGGAGTCTGAACTCTCTGCTTTTGTTAAGGGCACAGCGGAGGTTAGCCTTCCATTTGGCTGGATCTGGCTCATCTACTCCTTCCTGGTACTTTCCTGTTTCCAGAGCCCAAGCCTGCAGAGCAAAATGAGTGGATGAAGGGATGCTTATGGGAAATGTCCAGATACAGGTCTCGTCCCTTTCTTTTTTAAATAGACAATGGCCTGGTCTCACAGACAGGGTTTAGATTAAGCAAGGATTAGGCCTTGGTTAAATTAGAATATTTAAGTAGCTTTTGTAAACGTGTCTTAAATACATAACTGGTGTGCATCTTGAGACAACAAAAAAAAAAAAGGTCACTGACATATTTTAATAAAAGTTGCTTTCAGTTAGGCTTAAGCCTGGTCTGTGAAACCAGGAAAATGTGTCTTAAATTAAGTCACAGTACATTTTAAGTGTAATTAGGGCAAAATTATGGGGCAAAATCTGCATAGTGGTGCAGGATGAGTCAACAATATTTTTGGTCTGTTCCCAGAAAGACTAAATAGGTCATTTTTTAAAGCATATCTCTGCTAAATGTGAAGTTTGTTAACATACACTGGCATAAAGACGCAACAAATCCCCCACAATACTCTCATTTCACAGGGTCCTTAACCTCAAGGCTCTAAACTTTTCATGACTTCCTCTTAAAATCTTGCTGCAGTGAAGTCAAGTGGAATTGAAACTCCATTTTTAGTTCTCCAAAGAGTGGTTGCAAAAGTACTGAAAAGCCTATCTTTGAACACATCACTTAAACTTGTAAATACAGACATTTAATGGTTCAATGTTATGCAATACACGTTGTTTCTAAAGGAGCATTTGAGAACAGTGGTTCACTTTTCAATCATTTTCTGTTACTGCTGCAATATACTAGGTTTTTCAGTATATTGAAACTCTAAAGCACCTCAAAATGTCCTTCTAGTTCTAAATTTAGAATAGAATAAGAGTTGTGACAAAGAATGTAACCTCGGCATCCAGGTGACAATATTGGGTTAGTGTTGAATCTAAGCTCCTATAAAGCAAAATACTACTTCAACGTCCACAAAAAGGGTTATAAAAACAGCACGGGTGATGCCAAAACCATATGATTCACCTTAAATATAGTGTTCTCCTCTTCCAGGGTAGGCATATGGCGGGTGGCATGTCTCCAAGGGATCCGGAATAGTCTGCGCTCTTGATTGAGCCAGTGCAGTCCTGGGTATTTCCCACTGTTAATCTGCCGGAGTGAGAAATGTTTACTTTACTAATGTAGAACTCACTCAGGATGTCAAGATTTCAAATTATACCCCTCTTCTATCATTCCCTCCATTTTAAAAGGCTGATATCTGGAAGTGCTGGATGGGTTAAAGCAAGATGGATGCAGGACACTGATATCTTTCCGATCTGTTTGAAGCATTAATGATGAGATAAATATTATATACCGTGTTTGAAACAGGGATACGGTACATCCCCAGTGAAGTTGTATGAATCTCTTTGTTGGTTTGGAAATGAGGTTAAAATTACTCTGAACAATTTTTTCATTGATATTCATACAAATTTGAGAAAGCACACAGTGACCAGAGACTTTTGAGTTTCAAAAATGACAAAAGTCACCATTTAGGTGGGGTCTTAGCAAAATTTCATGAACTTTAAAAAGCCCAAAAAATAGTGCCAATAGTGAAGCGATGCAGGAAGCACTGTTCACACAGAGGTCACTTTCAACGCAGCAAATTCAGAGTGTGGCGAACTCTACTTTAGTCCTCAAGTGAAAATCCCAATTGTGTGGATTCCTATTGACTTTACTGGATTTCACAATTCTGCAAATGCACACCTTTAAAGCAAATTAAAGGCACAATATGTAATTTTCGTCGCTAGAGGTCGCTTATTCAAAACAAAGGCGTAGCTTGATGATGCCTTGATTTCACGGAATCATGGTAGTTGTTGTCTTCACCTCTACAGCCGGAGGAAAGAATCTGACGGGACTCAGGCAGAATTAATATTCATGGATGAGCTAATGTATTAAAGATTTATTAACATTACTGTAGTATGAAGCAGGGTGTTGCTGAAAGCCAATGGAGCGGAACAAGGCCGCTGGAGCAATTGCTAATGATATACAAGACCGGCACACGCCTCGAGAGCAGTGGAGCTTTTATTGTGCCGCAGACAAACACTTCTGCTTCTTCCAGTCATGTGTATGTGAGGTAACGCAGCGCTGTTTTATCATATCAGATACATTTGAGTGTGTTGAAAGCTATGTTATAATGCTACTCTGTGTGTTCGCTCTGCGGCTACTATGAGACACTTGTTAAACACTGCAGCAGGGCTGTAACCACCATAGACATTGAGACCCACCCAATAATTAGAAATGGCCAAATTTTCCCCTCCAATATTTGAAATTATTGCACTGCTCTCCTGTCTCATTCACGATTTTACAGTGCTCTGTATATTAGGATGACAAAGTTTTAAAAGTAAAATTTTTAGTCTGGTCTGCGTCAGGTCTAATGGCGCTCGTCAATGTCAAAATGATTGAGATGGCCAATCAAATCAAGGTATGTGGGGTTTACGTTCTCTTTTGGCTCGTGCACCACAGTCTTCACACAGACAAGCGCGTCAATCTAACGCTTAATGTCATCAAGGGGATATCTATTCTTTCCGGTGAAATCACAAAACAAAATGCACACAAACATGTCCATGCTCTTAATATTCAATCATTGAACATTTTGGATTTTAATGAAGAAAAAAACTATATGAGGGCAGACTAGAACCTGTAAACTGGTTTACACAAATTCAACCACCAGACCACTAAGGAATTTTAATGTTGACAGCGGATCTATGTATTTATTCACTAACGGGCAGAATCTTGAGAAATATTATTTGCAAATAGTCCCAAAATGATTATTTCCCAACTAGAATTAGACCTAGAATTCCGTTCACTGTTCTGTTTCTTTATGCTTTATAAAAATAACAAAATTGGTCCCCCCCAATGTTCAAGACATGGTTACGGCCTTGCACTGCAGTAAACTAGATCCATATTAGGCATGGTAAAACATGGTACTCGTGGTAAATCAAGAAAACGAGATTTAAACAAAAGGCCTAATTGTGTTGCGCTATATAACAATGATTTGTTTTTCTGTCGATGAATGTATCCAAACAGTTGCTCACCTGTCTAATAAAACACGTAATATATTAAAGCGTCTCTGTAGTTTGCACGGTTTCTACAAAATAAACCCGGAAATCGTGGGCAACGCATGTGTGATGTCATTGATGACAGTCCACGTCCTGGTTAAAATAGCTTATTTCTCTGGATTTCAACATTCTTGGAAACATTTGGGATAATGCAAGTACACAAGTCAACAAAATATATAACATTGTTCCAGTAGTTTTTGGATATTTAATCCAAAAATAGCTTTCCTCTAGCTCAAACAATAGAGCACGGCGCTAGCAAGCAACACCAAGATCATGGGTTTGATTCTCAGGGAAAGCAAGAACTGACAAAATGTAAAATGTGTTCCTTGAATGCAATGTAATTCCCTTTGGATAAAAGTGTCATACATATTGTGCCTTTTAAAGGTGTCATAAAAGTAATCCATCCAACTTGTGACTGATGTCATCTGAGGAAAATATATTTTCCCTCTGTTGTACAACATTTGTGTATGCATGTACATATTAAAAAAAATGCTGTGTCATGACTGGTCATCTGACGTGAGAATAAATGCTAATTGCATAATCAGGGTTATTAGAACTACTTTCGTGGCGCTATTTGTTCATGTATAGGGCTTTACAGCACTTGGTCATCATTCGCTTTCATTGTATTAAAAAGAGCATCTGCTTTTTACGTTCCACATAAAGTCATGCAGGTTTGGAATGGCATGAGGGCAAGTAAATAATGCCAGGATTCTAATTTTTGGGTCTTTAAATGTCCACTGTTTATCGGCTTGTCTTCAAAAATGTTCTTCAAAATGTACAATAGGATTAATAGATCGCAATTCACCTGTGCCAGCAGCCAAGGCTTCAGACGAATCCTCCGTGGTTGACCACTCATGGTGCTGGAAAACGAGGAGGTCGGAGGACTTGATAATTGTGAACACTTATTTTGGTTTTGCTGGGGCAAAAAAAAAAAAAAGAAGAAGAAAGATTAGTTATATTGTGACAGAGGATTTAGTCTGGAAGTTGGCAACTATCAGAGAGGAACATAATTAAAAGTTAAATCTGCAAAGTTTACACAACCAAAGAGATGATGAGATGAACAAGCTGAAAAAAATCATTGTATGCAACAAAGAAATCTGGATAAAAGTATCTTTGACTCAATTTTAGGGCAACAAGTTGAATAAATCTTCAGCACAAAAGCAGCACAATGACAAATGTGACAAGACGTGAGCCTTCAGGCCTCTGCCAAGTCCTCAAATCGCTGCTATAAAAGCAGGTGCTCGTGGGAAAACAGAAAGCATGTGGGTATTTAGTTTTTGAAAAGCTCAGTAGCAGGGAGGTCATGTTACCTCTGTAAATAAACGACAACATGACTGAGCACAATAACAGCCAAGCTCGAACGCCACCATTAACACAGTCTGGTTTTATAAAGGGGAAAACACATTTCAACCAAGGCTGTCATGATAGCTGTGCATCTGATTTACGTAGAAATGAAAAAGAGGCTGTGAAACTTTCAAGGCCACTTCTTATTAAGCAGTCATAAGACTTCATGTGAGCCTTTTCAATGTGTCAAAAGGTGTCTTGATCTTGAACTCCCATAAAGGAAGTTACTTTACTTTACTACTACATTCATTCATTCATTATAAATTGATAAGAGGAACAATATCAACCAAGTGCTAGAGTAATTTAGATTTGGTTTAGGACAGAGAAGTAGGTGGGGTTCCTAAAAGAAAATATTTTCGGTGTTCTCCAATTTAGTTCCTTTAACCCTCTATTGCACTTTTATCTCTACAGGTAACAAACCCAGTTCTCCGCTTTCTGAGTATAATATGGTTAAATACTAAGTGAAGGGATGACATGATGCATGTTCGAAGGACCCCCAAAAAGCTATTTTTATTTATTTTTTATCCAGAATTTTTTTTTTTTTCATTTAGCCATATAAAATATGTTTGTGTTATGAGAAATTGCTAAAAGCAACAATGTGTGCCAGCGGAAATTATTTAAATTGTGTTGTAATGTATGTTACACTATTATTATCAACCTTTTTTTGTATCTACTCCACATATAAGTTAAATTAATACAAAAAAACAAAAAGTAAATAGAGATACTTCTATTAGATAGTTCTCTCAGCAGTTCAAAAGCCTTTTTCTTTTCTTTTTTTAGAATTCTAACATTTATTAAATGTTTAGTCACCCACTTTCTCTTTAGATATTTAACATTTTATATATAAATATAAATTGAACGTATTATTATTTAAATTCTTTCCACTGTCACATACTTTCATTCCTAAAATAACACAAAACAATATTTTAAATGATTATTTATACAGCCTTTTTTTGTTTTTAAATGTGAGTAATGAGGTCAAATGTATGCAAGTAAAACTTTTTAAATAACGTTGGATTCAAAATACAAGCAAATGGGTTGTTTATTAAGCAATTCGGTGTTATATGCTTTTAAAATGAGTAACGTGCAAATGCACATACAAGATACACAAACACAATGCCTATCACTCAAGAAACCACAATGTTGCTAAAACGCCCATTTAATCCCCACCTGTCCAAAAATAATACGCGTCCAGAGCTTCTTAAATCACATTTTGTGCGACAAAACCAACCAGATTTAATGCTCTGTAACTTTTGCAAATGTTAACCAAACCTAAAATCACTTACCTGCAATGAAAAGTATCCCAACTTTAAATCGGGCTCAGTTCAGCGTTTACCTGACGGGCGCGCGCATATGGATCAAGTGAGTTTTAAATCCGCGTCTGTTCGGTTCGTCCTCCTCTCAGCTCCAGCAGATCAAATGGCCGTGGACTGACTGATCACAGCTCTCCAGGAGAACTCTCTCATATCCATGTTGTTCTTTTTTACTGGCATGAGACGACACAAACGTATTTGCAGAAGTAGAACAGGTACCACCCTTCCGGATGACAGGGGCTAATGTAAACGGAAGTGGTGCGTTTCATTTTTCATACATGCACCGTGACCCTGTGTTATAGCGTTTAACATTTGACAACAAGTTCATATCATTAACCAAAATAAATGAGGAAAATCCCATTTTTATTAGACGGGTTAGTGCTGTTTTTGTAGTTGGGTGGTCTGTATCTTATTAGTGCAGAATTTATGAACTGTAAACATTCACTAAATATGCCAAATGACAGAAATACAGGAGGCAAATGCTCATTTAATAAGACTGTTCTTAGGCTACATTTAGTGTTGTTTAAACTGCAATGCGATGTAGACTGTAGACTGTAGACTTTAAACTGCAATGCGATAATTTGTTCACTAGGTGGGTTCTGGGACTTTTGGTATTTGTTGAGACGTCATGTGACCCCCCAAGGGTCCGCAAGGGGGGTCCCCGGAAAAATCTAGAGAAAAACTGTTTAAAAAAAAAAGAAGAAAATAAATAATTAGATTAAAATAAGTCAACTAGATTCAAATAAAATAATGAATAAAAATGTGATTAAAATATATTAGTTATTATTCTATAAAATAGATTAAATTAGATTGAAGCAAATAAATACAGTTTTTGATTAATATACACAAATTAAAATTTTCTATATATATATATATATATATATATATATATATATATATATATATATATATATATAGAGAGAGAGAGAGAGAGAGAGAGAGAGAGAGAGAGAGAGAGAGAGAGAGAGAGAGAGCGAGAGACAGACAGACAGACAGATAGATAGACAGACAGACAGACAGACAGACAGATAGATAGATAGATAGATAGATAGATAGATAGATAGATAGATAGATAGATAGATAGATAGATAGATAGATAGATAGATAGATAGATAGATAGATAGATAGATAGATAGATAGATAGATTTCAGGAATGTATTTCCTTCACACGAGGATGATCATATTTGGAGGTCGTGTCAACTAAAAGATTGAAAACCACTAGCATAGAAGTGTTGATTAGCCTATATATGAGACTAGTATACTTTTAGTTTTTATCAAGACAAAATTGCTTTTTAATTCGTTTTTTTATTAATGCGCATGCAGTTTTTATGACTTTGTGTTAATGAACAGACTGCATTATTTTGTAATGAATTTCAAGACTATTTAAATGAACAACAAAAAGTTGCGCAATGACGTCGTGCGTACCGGGGGTTTCCAGGGGAACGTGACTTGTTAGGACTCAGGCATGCAGGCGGAACTATTCAGTCGCTTTATTACATTCGATAAATATAATTTTTTTTTTGTAACGATTTTGCTTTTGATCTTAAAACGATCGTACACCTAATTAATCCGTCTGTTTTTTTTGTGTTTTTTTTTACATTGCAGTTTTAAACTTTACTCGTGTAACTGTGACAGAAATAAGGTCGCGTTCATTGATGTGCACCAGGTTTAAACTTGAAAACACTGTTGCGTCTTATTAGGATTTCCCCCCCACCTTAAATGTTGTTGAACGAATGCTGAACAGTTTGTTTTTAAATTAGGCCTATTATTTGTCTTGACTGAGCTTGTAAGGCTTAAAAATCATCGCAGCTTATTTCATTATTTAATATAGTTTAGTACATAAGACTGCAAGATATTTCTCTAGCGCAATGTCTTAAACATCATTGTTTTGGGAAGGACTGGGGAAATAACAAGCACACACAGGTTTGCTGGCTACATCAAATGTGAGGACCTCCAAATGATGGTCCACAGTCAGGAGGTTCAGGACCTTCTGGGACCTCTTTCACTGCTCTGCCACTTGGACATCAGTCGTGACAGGATGACAGGTAAGCACGTTTTTCACTGGCCTTCATTCTTGAAGTTTTAACCTCAATATTACAGTTTTGCTGATTTACTAATTCATCTTTAGACAGGTCTAAGAAGGTCAGATCAGAGTCTTCAGCTTATAAGAAGGATAAAAACATTCCAACGTCTTTGACACAGTTGTGCAAACAGATGGAGGAGAGAATCATCCAGAAGTCACAACATCACTCCATCTGCCATGAAGACGGACAGTCTCTGGTCAGTCTCAAACAGATAAATACATATTTAAATTTAATAATATACATATTCATCATCCGAAGCATTTTGCACCGTACAGTATTACAGATGAAATTTTATTAGATTTGATTCTCCTAATTCTCCAAAAGCATAATATGCCTAAAAGTTCTCAAGCTGTTTTTGACAATTAAATAGACAATTAGAGGGACTTTTCATATATTCATTCATATTTTCATGTTTATTGCTGTTCTTTATTAGATGAATTATATGAATTAATTATTTATTTCGGTATGAGCAATGTGTGCAGAAGAGGTGGAATGCGTGTGTGTGTGTGTGTGTATAACGTTTTTTAAAGTCTAGTTATAGTCTTAGAAAGGTCCTATCTAAATCGTATGCTCTTCACAGCTTAATTTACAGTAATATTGTAAAGTATTATTACAATAAAAAAAAAAAAAATTATATTCTAAAAGTATTGTAAAATATAATTAATTTGTGATGGCAAATGATGGTAAATCTGAATTTTCAGCTTCATTACTTCAGTGTCACACGATCCTTCAGAATTCATTCTAATACGCTGATTTGATGTTCATGAATCTTTTCTTATTATTAGCAATGTTGAAAACAGTTGTGTTGCTTAATATTTGTGTGGAAACACAATATATATATTTTTTCAAAATTCTCTGATGAATTGAAATGTCAAAAGAACTCCTTTTATTTGAAATACAATTTTTTAATTAACAATATAGAAGTCTGCCACTTTGATAAACAAAATGTTACTGACCCCAAACTTTCGATCGGTAGTGTATATTTAAAAATATGATTTTGATGATTAGTGTCATGTGTCAGGTTCTTTCTCTTTGCTTCTCACTATCCTTTTCTTCACTCACTCTCCTCCCTCGCTGCCTTGCGATGACACCTGTTCCCACTGTTCCCACTTTTGTTTGAGTGCTTACCCTTTATCTAGTGTTTTTTTCTTACTGCCTCTTGTTGGATCATTGTTTCATGTCATGCGTTACGACTGCTGCTTTCTTCATGTCTGATTTGCTTTGGAAGTGCTCACCTGGTCTTGTTTGTCTGATACAGCCTTGCGCCTAAGTTTAGTCTGAGTTCTGCATTTGCTGCAAGAGTACCTTCGTGGTCCTCTGTTCCTGACTGATTTATTCTCAAGAACTGCCTCCACCTCTACTGGTGTCCCGATCTCTCTCGTCTTCGAGACAGGATCATCTCAGCTGCCTTCTCAGTTTGTTTTACCAGTTCTGTGTGCCTTAACGACAGACTGGCTTGTTTATATTCTCATTAAAGACTGTTGTTATCCTGTCAACCTCCGCTTTTGGATCCATCCTTTATTGACTCTGACAATTAGCATGTTTATTTTGTGTTTGTTGAAACATAATAATACAAATATATAGAAAATAAAGCCAAAACAAACAGATGTTGAGTTGTATAGTTAGAGTTTATGCAGTCAATCTCAAACTTAAAATACTCCCAGAAGTATGACTTCTTTTTAAAATGAGTTTACAGGATATACCCCTTTTCCTTTTGCTTTTGACCTTCAGACTGCAGTGTTGACCTCTGAGCTGAGTTTGATCTGGCAGAGCCTGAAAACCCCGCCTGTAGACACCACACTGACCCAGGAAGAGAGAGTGCAGCTGCACTGCCAGACCTTCAGTGAAGTGCTGAACATCTGTGAGCAGCTGTTTCTTCAATACCTGCAGCTGATGAAAACTCTACAGAGGCGTGGCGTCTTCAGTGACTGTGCTAATCGCAGAAGGGTGGCAGCTCAGCTCGCCATGGACTGTACCAGACTGTGAGTGCTGCTCTTTTTACCTAAATTACAGTGACTTTAACAGACTTTGATCCCATAAAAAAGCCAGTTTGATGTCATATAGTGCGGCATTGCTTATTCACAGTAGATTGACTGTTTTGTTTACAGCTTGAATGTTCGCTCCATAAGGTGCAGAATTGTCACAGGAATCAAGGCTGCACGGAAGGCCAAAACAAGTGCTGTTACACAGCAGATGGGACTACAGACATACTCTCATAGCATGGAGAGGTCCAAGACTGGCACACCACAGAAAAAAACTGTTGAGGAGGACCTCAAGGAGGTGCGTTTGTGTGTATGTGTGTTGTAAAGAGAGAAGGTAAGGTCAAATTAATGAATTTCTGTGTGTCCAGATTCAGGAGAAAATCTGGGAGCTGGACCTGCAACATGTGTATGATCTCTTGCCCTGCCACATGGAGCCAATCTGCTATAATACAGACAAACCGTGTACGGCAAGATACACAGTTATTTAGGGATAGTTTAGCCAAAAATGAAAATTCTGTCAATTCTGTCATCTGTATATATATACAGTATATATAATATATATGTTGTTCCAACCTGCAATTTTGTTTTAGATAGACAGACAAGCCGATAGATAGATAGATAGATAGATAGATAGATAGATAGATAGATAGATAGATAGATAGATAGATAGATAGATAGATAGATAGATAGATTTAAAAATAAAATTTGATGACAGAATAAAATGTTTGTATGAACTATCCCTTTAAAGTAATGGGTTATAATTCAGGATATAGCATCAGGACACTGTAACTTGTGCTTGTGTCCAGGTCCCACAGCCAACATGGCCCGTATACCGACACAAGAGCAGGACCAGAGTCCCAGTCAAAACCAGTTGTTCAGAATGAAGGTGACCAGGACTTTTTCATCAAAATGCACTGCACAAATCCCATATTGCAACTTTTAAAACAGTAGCCTTGTAGCCTTTATAATATTCTTCACAATTTGTCCTTCCGCCCTCTCAGGGATGTCATTCCATGCCTGACCTACAGAGGGAGACACTGCTGGAGGAGCTGGAGATAACGCTGCCCGATCGGCCTCCATCCCCATTGGTCGTACTGTCCACAGATCATCCCTCCAGTCTGGAGAAACGCATCAGTCCTGGGGAGGATCTGAGGAGGTTGGGCTGTTACCAAGTACCCACACAACATATTAATCACAATGTCTATGTGCATGAGTAATCGGAACCGAAAATGCATTTGTGCATATGTGTTTTTAGATTATTACAAGAGAGCGATTACAAGGATGACAGTTACTGTGAGACAGATCTGTGCCCACTTATAGAAGCCATGATCTGTTATAAATCTAGCAGACTCCAAAGGCTCAATCAAAGACTACAGGTACAGACATAATCGTGTGCAGTATACCTGTGCCATCTGCAAATGCAATTTACAGTTGTTTCATGGGCATCTCTTTCTAGAAATTAATGGAGGAAGAGGAGAAAACAAAGAAGCACAAAGTTCTTGTGGAGAAACCTTTGCACACACAAGGAGACGTGGCCATAGTGGAGGTTTCACCTCACACCATTGTGCGCACAGCAGCAGCCCGAGTGTCCGATAGGATTCTCCCGGACACCATCAAACTGTACCCACCAGTCTACAATGACCTCATTAAAGAGGTGCTATGTGTTATTTTAGTATTTTTATATACTATTATAATATTTAGCTGTTATTTTATTTTCAAGTGTTTTTTTATGTGCTTTTTTAAAAATGTTATTACATTTAGTTTTTTTATATTTCTATTTAGCTTTAATTGAGAGAATCTCATATATATATATGTCTCTTAAAGGGATAGTTCACCCAAATTTAAATTAGCCCATGATTTACTCACCCTCAAGTCAAATAACGTGCTCCACGCGGCTCTGGGGTGTTAATAAAGGCCTTCTGAAGCGAATCGATGCGTTTGTGTAAGAAAAATATCCATATTTAAAACTTTATCAAGTAAACTTTCGGCCGACCGCTTTCTGTGGAAAAGTGTTGAATGTTGAAAGTGAAACTCAAGATGCGTACGTGACGTCATGACGAGCCTACCTGGTCGTGTTAGTCTTTCGATCGGCAGGGGAACTTTCAACAATTTTTCCACAAATTGAACAGGGAAGGTGGTCGGTCAAAAGTTTACTTGATAAAGTTTTAAATATGGATATTTTTCTTACACAAAAGCATTGATTCACTTCAAAAGGCCTTTATTAACACCCCAGAGCCGCGTGGAGCACGTTATTTGATGGGCAGATGCACTTTTTATGGACTTCAAAAACTGAGCAAGTATAAATCCAATTCTAATGCTTGGATTAGCCTGGACTTTTGTAATATAACTCCGATTTTATTCGTCTGAAAGAAGAATGTCATACACACCTAGGATGACTTAAGGGTGAGTAAATTATGGGCTAATTTTCATTTTTGGGTGAACTATCCCTTTAATCTCACCAAGGCTGCATGTATTTGATCAAAAATACAGTAAAAACTGTAATACTGTGCAATATTATTACAATTTAAATTAACTGTTTTTTTGTTGTAATATATTTTAAAATGTAATTTATTCCTGTGATGGCAAAGCTGAATTTTCAGCACCCATTACTTCAGTCTTCAGTGTCACATGATCCTTCAGAAACCATTCTAAGATACTTTCTTATTATTATCAATGTTGAAAACTGCTTAATTTTAGTCATGATACACTGCCATTCAAAAGTTTGGGGTAAGATAAAAAAAGAAAAGAAATGGATACTGTAAAGCCCGCAATGAATTCGCTCCAAGGATCGGTAGCGAACCGCGGTGAAGGCCGCACGCGTCCAGTGTCTCAGCTGGAAGAATGGATTTGATTATAATATTCTTTATCTGACTCCATTTATCATAGTTATCGCATTTAGAAGAGAATCCCAACCGATTGTTTGGTCATCTATATTTGATAGTTAATCATACATTTAATCATTCCGTTTTAACCCTTTGTTGCAATTATACCGTTCCACATTGGAGATAGTTAATAATTACAGATTAATTCAGAAAGGATCAAAATGTAACAATTTATTAACAATCAAGTAAACGTAAAATGTCAATTACATCATAGACATAAATCTCTTCTAAAAGGAAACACAAATTCTAGTTATGGTTACACTCTAAATAGTTTCAAATAGATGTAAACATAAACCATTAATTATGCTCTGTAGGCCTCTGCCTAGAATGTTACCTGTGAGATAGAGAGAGAAAGAGAGAGAGAGAGAGAAAGAGAGAGAGAGAGAGAGAGAAAGAGGGAGAGAGCTAAAGAACAGCTCTCCCCAGAGAAAGCCAGAGAATCCAAAAGAGAGCGCGAGCTACAGAATCAATTCTATTTTATCCTCTCTCCTGAAGTCACCAAATTCAAATCGGACTCTTGTAAAACAGACCAATCAGACTAAACCGTGAGACATTTGAAAGTAACCAATCAGACAAAACTTCCCCCATTGTATCAAAGGTGTTAACCATTTGGCCAGCCGGCCAGTCATTCTTTTGTCTTTCTAACTCAACCTGGCCCTTCTGATGGGGAGGGGGTTGAGTCAATTTCAATAGCTTGATCACGACGATGGCAGTTAACAGCAGAACAGATGATATCAAATATCTTTGATTATTTTCCACCTTACAGTTCCCCGTTTGGCACCATTGGCCACAACCATTGAGTCCAAAGGTGGCATTGTCCACAAAGATATGCTTTCTGTTGTGTGTAGATGTTATTCTTCAGACTTCTCGTCCAGACTTGTTGCAAAAGCAGCTGATCAGTTTTCAGCCTTTGTTGTTCTTGTAGCCCTGCATGAGAACTTCATCATTGATATGCAAAACGTCCATTGAATACTTCACACCTCAAGAACAGTCACTCTTTTTGAGGCAGGACACAGGAGCGAACTTTTGCTGCAGGTATTCTGTGATTAAGCACAACAAAGAACAAAAGCATACATGGCATTTTTCATTGGTCAGAAATCTGATGTGGTCATATCAAAATAGTCTCTGGCAATAAGCCCTTAAATCAATACTTAATAAAGTGGTCAGGGTTTGAGAATAAAAGAAGATTCTGCAAGCTCGTACATTGTTTCTGGGAACATTGAAATAAAATGCATTATAACAAAACAAAATCATTGTTGATTTTAAGTCCCCCTTTTCATGAGGACTATTAGCAAAATTTTCAGTGTAACCAAGACTCGGAAATCAAAACTCAAAGTTCATCTAACTTTCCACTATTTTGGTGGTAGTGGAATTTAAGCATTTTGGTCTGAATTTCTCAAAGGAAATGTAGCAAAAGTCAGTGCAATTGATACATTAAAAAAGATGGTACGCATCAATAAACCATAAAAGAAAAACAACAAATCAATCACATTTATGAAGGCATATATATAATAACCACTGTATTTGTTCAGGAGTCTTCCAATGTAATTAATGTAGATCTAAATATGTGTAGTCATACAATAATGGGTATTCCTGGTAACAGTGTGTGTGTGTGTGTGTGTGTGTGTGTGTGTGTGTGTGTGTGTGTAGCTATCTGGATCTGTTAGTGTGAAAATATGTGTAGTCATACAATAATGGGTATTCCTGGTAACAGTGTGTGTGTGTGTGTGTGGCTATCTGGATCTGTCAGTGTGAAAAGATGAACAATAGATCTTTAGTGAAGTAACACTTTTAGACTCTATGTCATCTTTGTCATTTATGATGTGTAGTGTTCAGCCTGAATAGATTTGGTCTATTCCAGGTGATGTTGTCTTGAGTGTAGGGTGTGTTCTGTGTTAATGTTTTGGAGATGGGTGGAATCTAATCCATCATGTAGACATATTGTGAGGTGTGATTGACCCCATCAAATATATATAAAGATATTCGCACCCATCTCTCACATCTCAAGTTTTGAGATGCAGGGGGAGGGGGGCCTTTTGGCCGTCCGTCCTACAAGGAATTGCAATTGTCATCCTGAGATAGAAACAAATTACAAATTTAAAGAGAAGCAAATTTAGAGAGAAACACAGTTAATTGCTGCTGTTTCTGTGTATTAACACTTAAGACTGTTCTGGCAGTCGAGCCTTTCACAATCTGAGACTTCATTACAGTCATTTTGAGTGAAGGATGAATTGGTTGAGCCTTTCACAATCTGAGACTTCATTACAGTCATTTTGAGTGAAGGATGAATTGGTTATGAATTGGTTTTCTATTATCTGTGCCACATTTAACTGCACAAGCCACATTTAACAGCACAATTCCCCTCCTTTTTGGCACTGGGAATTGAACCAATGAAAAGTATTATAACTTGCTTAATTTAGGAATAGCAAAGGTCAGAGTTATTGAGTCCTGTTGCGAGGAAGACATTTTCATGGTTAATGCAATTGTAATTTCACACTGTAGCCAGATGGCAATTCTATGTTCCTGTTTATGGTTTACTGCAGCTATATGGGAAATAGCAGAGCTTGCATTATAGGAGACAAACAAATTCAACATCGACACATGCAACTTGAAATTGCTGTACAATTCCAGTATTAAAGTTATTCCGATTTTCACAAGATACATGGCTTAAAATGCGCAGCATCTGCAGCCGTTATCCCAAGTGTTTCCTCACTTACAGTAACGCAATCATGTGTTTTTGAGAATAAACTTGAGTAGTCTATGTGCATCTAGTAGCACAAACAACTATAATGTGTGTTCAATGCGCACAATGTGTTATACAATTACAAATTTGAAAATACGAACAGGATTCTTGCAATCTGGATGTTTTACTATTAAACTCATTGCTAAGAGGCTGCTAGCCCGCTCGCGAGTGAAGTTAATAGCTGAAGGCCTTGCATGAACAATGCAGTTAGCTCACTAAGAGTTTTACCTGCAAATGAGCGCTGATCTTTGCCCGTAGAAAGTAATTTCCTATTTTTCTGAAAATAAGGTGGAGCTCGACCCCTTCCCAGTGACCAGCATTTTTCCTCTGAATGGCCTATTTTCTGACAGAAACTGCAAAACCTGTTCTCTTTGCCATTGGGTTGTCTGCTATGTTCTCCTGGAGTTTGAGGGTATTCATGTCTCGATGCTTGCAAATCATCCTGCATCTCCTTAAGAGCTGAGATAGACACACTTTCTTGTGCATTTTCATCTACGAAGTGAACATGCTTTTTAATCCCATTGCTGTTAAGCATTATGGGAGTCATGCACTTTTCAGCATTTAGTTTAGATTTCCATCTATTTTCTATTCTTGAGCCCCAGTCTACTATTGATTGGAACGTGTTTTTGACTGGATCGACACCATTTGACAAAGCCCGTTGGATTGGGATGCCAGCATTATTTTTCACAAGTTGTAATAACGCGTCATGGTCTCGATCTGCATTTTCTAATCCTGAGTGTTCTCTGTACGTTACCCATAACCGCTCGGCGTATGTCTCAAATGTTTCATCACTCGCCTGTTGGATTTCTAGTATTTTGCTCCAATCTGCGTGTGTCGGTCCCCTCATTTCTAATAATGCCTGTTTTAGTCGTTCATATATGGCTTCGTCCGTTTCGTCACGGATTCGGTCTATTATGCTGCCAGATTTCATGCCTTCGGTTAGTTTTGGTCTGAGCTCTTCAGGGAGAGTGAGAAGTGCTATTTGCCACACGTCTCTAACTTCTAGCTTAAACACAGTGGCCTGTAACATCAATGTTTCCCAGTAGGGTTGGAACGGCCCTTTTCTTGGCATTACTCCAACGACTTGTTTGTGTCTAGAGCATTCTTCGCAGGTTAATGGGCGGCTGATCGTTGTGATTTCGTCGTTCGCATTAGTCATAGTTTTAAGCACGGCGACCTTAACAGATTTCTTAGCTGTGTCGTTAGCTTTTGTGCGAGTCTTTATCAGGCTTCGTTGTTTTGGATGTTCAGGCATTAACACAGGGGCTCGGTTACGAGTCTGTGGCCTGTATCCTAACGCAGCGTCATCACTATCATTTGGCTTTGCTAGCTCAAAAGTTTCATCCAGTGCTGCTTGTTTCACTGCGGTCACTGGAAACCCTGCATTATCGCAACAGCCTTCGAGAGCAGATATGTAATTACTGCCGGTGTGAAGTTTTTCTTGTAACTGATCAATTTTTGTTGCCATTTCTTCACGCTGCCTAGCCCACTCAAGTTGCTCATATGAGACTGATTCGACTTTTGATCTTAACTTTTGTAATTCGTCAGATCGCAATCTTTCAATTTCTTTGATATTTGCTATCGTTCGTTCGTTTTCGACCATTGTCTTGAGATCGTTACGACGAAGCAAATAAACAATTGCAGCGGGGATTTTCTTGTATTTTGATTCAGATTTTAGTTGTACGCCCTTAGCAGAATACCAGGATATAATTTCGTTGTTACTCCATGTCAGGTTCAATCCTTTATCGCTTAATCGGACGAGGAGATCTTGTAATTGTACGCCTAAAATTGTCATAATTTCCTCATCTGCACTGCAGCTGTTCTTTCCCTGAAAAGTCATGTTTCACGTCTAATTCTTACACAATATCGGATTTCTACGGTTCCGATCTATAGTGGGCATACCGACCCGTTCTAGAAATGTGTCTATATGTGTGAGTTGCAAATAAAACTTTCCCTCAACAATTCTAAAAGGCAAAGAAAGTTTACTTACTCATTCTCTGGTCTGAGGGTCAGCTTTAATCCATTCACAAGATCAACAGAACAGCTGAAAAAGAGAAGCTCAAATCTCTTGTTGATTTTAAATCCAATCCTTCGCTGAAAACACGTTGCTCGTCTGATTCGCAACATCACGTGTTCGAGGTCACCAACTGTAAAGCCCCGCATTGAATTCGCTCCAAGGATCGGTAGCGAACCGCGGTGAAGGCCGCACGCGTCCAGTGTCTCAGCTGGAAGAATGGATTTGATTATAATATTCTTTATCTGACTCCATTTATCATAGTTATCGCATTTAGAAGAGAATCCCAACCGATTGTTTGGTCATCTATATTTGATAGTTAATCATACATTTAATCATTCCGTTTTAACCCTTTGTTGCAATTATACCGTTCCACATTGGAGATAGTTAATAATTACAGATTAATTCAGAAAGGATCAAAATGTAACAATTTATTAACAATCAAGTAAACGTAAAATGTCAATTACATCATAGACATAAATCTCTTCTAAAAGGAAACACAAATTCTAGTTATGGTTACACTCTAAATAGTTTCAAATAGATGTAAACATAAACCATTAATTATGCTCTGTTGGCCTCTGCCTAGAATGTTACCTGTGAGATAGAGAGAGAAAGAGAGAGAGAGGGAGAGAGAGAGAGAGAGAGAAAGAGGGAGAGAGCTAAAGAACAGCTCTCCCCAGAGAAAGCCAGAGAATCCAAAAGAGAGCGAGCTACAGAATCCATTCTCTTTTATCCTCTCTCCTGAAGTCACCAAATTCAAATCGGACTCTTGTAAAACAGACCAATCAGACTAAACCGTGAGACATTTGAAAGTAACCAATCAGACAAAACTTCTCCCATTGTATCAAAGGTGTTAACCATTTGGCCAGCCGGCCAGTCATTCTTTTGTCTTTCTAACTCAACCTGGCCCTTCTGATGGGGAGGGGGTTGGGTCAATTTCAATAGCTTGATCACGACGATGGCAGTTAACAGCAGAACAGATGATATCAAATATCTTTGATTATTTTCCACCTTACAGATACTTTTATTTAGCATAGGCACATTAAATTCATTAAAAAAAAACGTAAAAACATTTATGAAATTAATAAATATTACACAAAAGTTGTTTATAATAAATGCTGTTCTTTTGAACTTTTTATTTATCAAAGAGAAATCCTGAAAATAAAAATGTCCACAAAAATATTAAGTAGCACAACTGTGTTTAACATTAATAATACAAAATGTTTCTTTAGCACCAAATCACATTTTAGATTTCTGAAAGATGATGTGACTGAAGACTGAAGCAATGATGCTGGAAATTCAGCTTTGCCACCACAGGAATAAATTAGATTTTAAAATATATTAGAACAGAAACCAGTTAATTTGAATTGTAATATTTCACAGTATTACAGTTTTCACTGTATTTTAGATCAAATAAATGCAGCCTTGTTGAGATTAAGTGACTACTTTCAAAAACATTGAAAAACCTTAATGTTTTCAATCTTTTGACCAATATATATATATATATATATATATATATATATATATATATATATATATATATATATATATATATATATATATATATATATATATATATATATATATATATATATATATATATATATATATATATCCACCCTAAATGATAAACTAAGCTATGACTAATTTCTTCTAACCTATATAATCATTCTAAACCTCTAGATCGATTCAGCATTGGTTACTCAGATGGACCGGAACTTGGTTGGAGAAAATATGGAAATAAGCAAAGTCTATGAAGAATTATCCAAAAGTATTTCAACAAAGTATTTCAACTTTGATGAGGTAAGCTACAAGTTTAGGACTAGTTAGCGTATTTTCAAATGTAGATATATTGTAGTTGACATGTCACAACATCCTCATATCATGAAGTTTCCTCACATCCTCATATCACTTTCTTTTTTTTTTAAAGGACCCCAGGATTGAGCCTGCTCAGACAAATGCCACATACTGCTCAAAGAGAGTAATTAATGACAAACTAATCAACCCATCACTCAGAAAGCCCAACCCATACAGCATATCTTACAGGTGTTCTCTTCTTTCTTATTAGCTGTGTTTGTGGTTATTTGATACCCCCAAATGATATAAAAGCTTTCATTTAATGGCATAAATGCAGAGAGAGAACTAAGAGGGATGCGAACAGAAAGAGGCCGGTGGATGTGAACACACGAGCGTACAGAGCCTGGTTTCAGTGGTGGAGGTGTCAAATATCACTGGATGACTATCTTAACTACATTTCCAACCAGGTAAGTTTATAATAGTGGGAGTGTGTTTATGAGTAATACATGCTAAATATATTCACGATGCAGGCTCATTTGTGGACCTGAACAGTTGTGCTTGTGTTATTTGTTCCCTGGTTATCAAGGACTCTGATTATCTGTCAGTGCTGTTTCACCTGTATGACAGTGATGATGATGATTTTGATGAAGAAGCAGAGAGACACAAGCTGGCTCAGCTGCAGAAAGATGAGAGGAGAAGGTCTGGTATTAACAGCTGGGATTCATTCCTAGTTTATCCTCCTTTACTCTGAGAATGACACATGATGACGTGCAATTGTTTTCAGTCTATGAGACAACACTTCTAATATTGGGAACGTGACTGTGAGCAAATGGCTAAACACAAATGTTTTGCCTGTTCCATTTATTTTATTTCTATAATTTAATCAGGTCCGTAACCACCATAAACAAGTCCCCCCCAATAATTAGAAATGGCCAAATTGTCAATTTCAATTTCAATAATTGAAATTTTTGCACTGCTCTCCTGCTCTCCATTACGCAGCGCTTTGTATGTTAGGATGACAAAAAGGTTACACTTTTAGTCTGGTCTGCCTCAGGTCTGACGGCGCTCGTCAATGTCAAAATGATTTAGATGGCCAATCAAATCAAAGTAGGCGGGGTTTACGTTCTCTTTTGGCACGTTCACAGTCTTCACACAGACAATCGCGTCAATCTATGGCTTAATGCCATTGTGGGGACTCTATTCTTTCCGGTGAAATCACAAAACAAAATGCACACAAACGTGTCCATGCTCTTAATATACAATCATTGAACATTTTTGAACATTTTTCCGACACGGTTTACAAAAATTCTACCACCAGACCACTAAGGAATTTGAATGTTAACAGCAGCGGATCTATGTATTTATTCATTAACGGGAAGAATCAAAATCAAATCACTTTATTGTCACACAACCATATACACAAGTGCAACAGTTGGTGAAATTCTTAGGTGCAGTTCCGAGCAACATAGCAGTCATGACATGTACAACATTTAAAGCAGCATCAGATTACACATCTGATGCGCCCACAATTACTCACAGCACAGTAAACTCTACAATAAACAATAAATAATTTACACAATGTGAGTGTAGTTCTCACAGCTTAAACAATATACACATACTTACAATATACATATACTTTAAACAATATACACTAAACATACATTAAACAGTATACATTACGCTATAATAATAATAATAATATACAATGTACAGTATACAATATTATTCACAGTAGAGATCCGATGTACAATAGGTGCTATATGATAAATAAATGTGTATATAATGTGTGTGTATCTACAGTGGGTTGTGCTGAGTGATATTCTGTCCAGTGTGTGTTATGATCCTGATGGATCAGGAGTTAAGTAGTCTGATTGCTTGTGGGAAGAAGCTGTTCTGGAGTCGGCTGGTGCGTGTTCTGATGCTGCGGTACCGTCTGCCTGATGGCAGCAGTGAGAGCAGCCCATGGTTAGTGAGGTGGCTAGAGTCTCTGATGATCCTCTGAGCTCTCTTCACACACCGCCTGGCGTAAATGTCCTGGAGGGAGGGAAGCTCACCTCCGATGATGCAGCTGGCCGTGATCACTACCCTTTGCAGGGCTTTGCGGTTGCGGGCGGTACTGTTGCCGTACCAGGTGGTGATGCAGCCAGTCAGCAGGCTCTCGATGGTGCTGCTGTAGAAGCGTGTGAGGATGTGGCGGTTCATTCCAAACCTCCTCAGCCGTCGCAGGAAGAAAAGGCGCTGATGAGCCTTCTTCACAACGGCCTCGGTGTGGACGGACCATGAGAGTTCCTCTGTGATGTGGACACCGAGGAACTTGAAGCTGCTGACTCTCTCCACCGGTGCTCCATCGATGGTGATGGGGCGGTGTTCTCTCTCATTCCTCCTGAAGTCGACCACTTGGTCTTGCTGACGTTGAGGGAGAGGTTGTGCTCCTGACACCATCGTGTCAGAGTGTGCACCTCCTCTCTGTAGGCCGTTTCATCATTGTCAGTGATGAGACCTACCACCGTCGCATCGTCAGCAAACTTGATGATGGTGTTGGAGCTGTGGGTTGCCACACAGTCATGTGTGTACAGGGAGTACAGGAGTGGGCTGAGAACACAGCCCTGAGAAGAAGATGAGGGTCTAATCTCGAGAGGAATCTCGAGACTAACGATATATTTGACGCAAATTAATGCAAATATTATCTGCAAATAGTCCCAAAATGATTATTTACTAGAACTAGAATCAGACCTAGAATTCCGTTCACTGTTCTGTTTCTTTATGCTTTATAAAAATAAAATAAAATAAAAATTGGTCCCCCCCAATGTTCAAGACATGGTTACGACCTTGAATTAAATCTGTAGATTTTAGCTTCTGATTTTTATCGGACCCTCATCTCTTCCAGAAGGCCGCAGGAAAGGATCAATTCACTTAGGAGACAGAAACGGGAATTTGTTCCTGGATTCTGGAACATCAACACCATAAAGATGGGAGGACTGGGGATGGAACCAGAACTAGATGGTATGTTATACTTTTCTATAAATAATATTGTTTCATTTATGAACATGCATTATTTAGGGTTCAAAAAGGCATGAGTGCCAAAATATCTGTGTTTCAGAGAAAAATCCAGAAGAGGAAACACACGATGCAGTGAGCTTATGTTCTCTTCCTCATAATATAATGCCTCGCTTCTGTTTTTCACTGATTTCTGCTTTGTCTATCATGTCATGTTAGTGTTATTTTAGGACAGATTTCTGTATAGCAAAACAATTTTTAGACAGACAGACAGGATAGATAGATGGATGGATTGATTGTTGTTCTTCAGTCTGTGGGAGAGGCTGTGTGTCCTGAAGAGGAGGGTGAAGGTCCAGCTGCTGGTCTGCTGGATGGAGAACAGATGCAGGTCAGGCTGGAAAGGGTCTGGAACGCCCTGCGTCTGCCAGAAGGACAGCGACTAGACATGGCCATCAAATACAGCTCCCACGAGTACAGGGACCTTCTGCAGGAGGTAGAGATAATGAGAATAAACTCTCCTAGCTTTCCATCATGATCGTCTAGGTTTTATGTTATCACATGGATTTATTTGTCACATGGATTTTATCATCAGGCAATTGCTGCTTGGGAACAGGCTGCTCGTTTGATCCAGAAGAGGGAGCTCTTGCTCTCCAGGTTGGAGGACTTTGAGAGGGCGGCATCAGACTCCAACAGATTTTTCCAGCGAGGTACATTAGGGGCACATAATAATGAATTTTGACCCTTGAAATCTGCATTTGGGATGGTGTATTGCCTGCATTGCTTTATATTTCGAGACATTATGAATCAAATAAAAGAATTAATCTAATACACAGGTTATCATGGTTCATCTATCGCTAGAATGGAGGAGGCAAGTCAAAGGGAGAATCTCAACTGTCAGATTTCAGTTGTAGATCAAGAACTGTCCAAGACTATTGGCCACATCACAACCCGTTTCAATGACAGCATCAGCTATGAGGTGAGTGCATACAAGGACCTCATTGGTTAGAAACCGTTCGTCCTGTTGTTCTTCCTTGTCACTGCTGTTTTGGTTCTCACAGGGTCGGCCGTACAGGGAGAAGATGCGCTGGGACCGTACTGAGATGCTGTACTGGCTGCAGCAGGAGAGAAGGGTCCATTCGCTGGAGATGTTTGTAGAAGGACGGACGGCTCTGCCTGTAAGGCTTCCTCCTCTGAGCCAAAGCCAGGAGCTTCACTCAGGCAACCATCAAACTCTCCATGAACAACCTCCATCAGACTGTGACAGACATGGTCGATTAATGCAACACTGTGAACTCTAAAAAAAAAGTATACTGATGTAGGCCAAATACTAGCAAATAAAGCAAGATCTGTTCCTTTTTATAGAGCGGTTTCATTTTGATTATTGTTTTGCTATATTTACTATATTTGCTGAAGAACTTTCAGACTCTGAATCTTTATAATTATATTAGATTAGATTAGATTATTCTTTTTGGGGCAGCTTAGAAATTAATTAAGAAATTATATGTGAAAAAAAATACAACTTTTTATACAAAAATGTTGTGTGTAAATGAGATTAAATACATTTTGTTTATAAGTATTACACACCAGTGTTATTTTAGTATCTCTAAGATACTATTATTGTTTTTATTAATATTTTAAATTAGTTGTCATTTTATATTTTTTTCCATTTTAATTGTAAAGTATTAGTAATTTTGTTTGTTTTGTCGTTTTTATTAGTTGATTAATATGTCAATGTAGTTTTATTTATTTTTATGTATTAGTTATTTTAGTACATTAAGTTGAAAATGAAGAAATATTGACATATAACGAAAATGTTTTTTTAATTGTTTTAGTTTTAGTTAACTATAATAACCCTGCTACACACTGTAGACCTACAGTATATAATTAAAAGTATTGTAGAAAATGGCAAATGATGGTATGGATTACATTTAATTATGATTTTTATCAATATTTTAACTGATAAACCTGTTGGTTGAATATGTTACATACATTATACAGAGGAAATATGCTATCCTTGCTTTTATAACAATTCATTTATCAGAATAGTGACAGATATCACATACTATTTTGCTATTTAATATGCAAAAACACTTTTTTTACTTAACTAAACATTTTTTGTTTATAAAGTTTGTCTTTTTATAACTGGGGAGGATATATTTCTATTTTATGTTGTTCCACTTATTACCTGTAGTTGGCAGTGCGCTCTTTCCCGTTTGTTTGTGTTGATCCTGTCAACTGAAGAGAAGAGGACATTCGCGGCACTCTGATTGGCTGTGTGCACATCACGTCATTTTCTAAACGTTTCCTGTCAAATTTTCCAATTTGGGATTCATACTGCTCTGTTTACAAAATATCTCTGAACGAAATGACAGCGCATAATACGCATTCGACGGGTATGTCATTTTATTTGTATGCTTAATATTTCAAATGACCGCTTAAAAGAGCTGAATTATGTAGTCGATCACAACAACAACACCAGTGGTCCAATGAACAGCCTCTTAACATTATAAACATAAATAAACAATACATTGTTATCTCTATAAAACTAGTAAATGCATATAAAGATAAAGATGTATTATTTTGCTAAAAGTAAGAGATAGATAACTAACTTGGGTCTACACTGTCAAAACAGCACGTTTTATGGTTGATATGAGGCACTTTACAGTATTTCCTTATCAAGCACCAGTTAAATCATTTGAATTGATTTTGTTTGTAAGCAGCAATACAGAGTAATAATGCAGACATATTTCGACGCTTTAAAAGCTAACAGTGTCTATAAGCAGAGTCTTGCTCTCAATGACATCCATCAGCCACTTTTCCCTGAACCTCGTTTGTCCTGGAATATGTTTGAACCTGTTGGTTTCAACGAGGAAGTGAACGTCCACGGGCAGTGTATCTGGTTTGATTTTGGAGACTTCCATGATGAAATACACGCTTGCTGTGGCTGCGGGGATCGGGGCTGTTCGTGTCGGGATGCTCCATTTAGCTCTGTACTGGTACTGCTTTGTAAACTCCAGCTCTGTTTCCTGGACAAACTTCAGGCTGTAGAGCCAGCCGGTCTGCTGTATCTCCCATGTGTCCATGTATTGCCTGATCTGCTGCTCTCCGATCTCGATTGTAAAGTCTTTGCATGAGATCCAGTCGATATTTTTGATGTTATGCTCAGATTGTGCGATATTTGCTCTGTCCATCTCCATAGCTGTCAATGTTTTTGTCATGTTGACGTCGGTTTCCATGGTGATGGCTAAGGGGACGGGTGACATAGGCCTATATTTCACCGTTTTTGGGGGGGGCTTTATTTTACAGTGTCGTTGTTACACGTTACATGTAGTTACTATGAATTATAAATTATACATTTCTATTATAACTATACATTTTGCATAAGTACATGCAACTAACCTTAACCAAGCCCTAATTATTACTCAGCACTTAAAGGTATTACACTGTAATATATATATATATATATATATATATATATATATATATATATATATATATATATATATATATATATATATATATATATATATATATATATATATATATATGTTAATGTATTTCACTTTATTTTAAGGTGACATAGTTACACATTACTACATGTACATGGGTAGTTTATAAATAAGCAGTGCAAATTTTTTTTTTGTAAAACTCCACTTTTGAAGAAAAAAATGCATATTGTTATGTAGTGTGAAGTCTGATGTTTGAGAATATATAAGGGGTCACTAACTATGTAAATTCTTTCACTGTTTTTTGAACGTTTTTATTGAAATGTGTATGGTGTGACATAGAAAGAATTAAGTAAATAGGGGTGTCGCACCAAAGGACAACAGAAATTAACACTTTTATAGTGGTTCCAAAAAAGTTTAATATTTGAACAATTCTGAGACAAAATCTGACCATGAGCACATCATGGGCTTCACAGTAACATGACCTTGAATGGGGTCCTTCAACTAATTAAACTTGTGAGTGGAATTGCCCGATTTAAAATCAGGATATGGTGTCACACCGGAGGACATGGTTTTCAGTGACAAAATCTATCAGCTTTTAGAAATATATGGATGAAAAAAATTATTGTCATTTACTAAAATAGACAAATTATGCCTGAGGTATTTATATTAACATTTGTATGCTTTTCTTTGTAATTTATAAAACTTGTAATTTATTGAAACATGCTTGAGACAGTCACACCATAGGACAATTTTGAGATTTAGCTCCAAAATGTAAAAAATCTAAAGACAAAGCAGTTTTTATATGAATAGGTCCATGTAAGACAAGTAAATATTTACTGCATTTTAAATGATGACAATACTAATTATATTCATTTTTAACTTGTGTGAAAAATGCCATGTCACGTAAACAACCCACTTACTGTAATAACAGTAAATTATGTATAATTACAAGTAACTAACCCTAAACCAAATCAAAATCAAGAATTAGCATTTTAACTAGTGAAAATTTAACTAGTTAAGAATTCATATCCTGCGAATGAATAAAAGTTAAAACGGCTTGCCATACTCTTTTCATGTAGTTTTCAAACTTCAGAAAGGGACACTAAAACATCACAAAAGTGGTCCATATTACTCATGCACTATATTTCACTTTTTCAAGTCAAACTATATATTTTCTGTGTGGTTTCTTAGGTTATGATATTAGACATTATTAATTTAATAATAACAAATAACAATCTTTCACTTTACAGGTCACCTTTAAAATGAGGAAAGCTCCTATCCTTATTAAAAAGCCCAGCACCCATAATTGCTAAAGCTTTGACTGAGCTCAGCGGGGCTCCGCAGCTCTGATGCCAAATCCACACAAGTGTGTCTCCTCAAGGAATATCCCAGAAACCTCGCCGCATGTCGCGCATCAGGAGCACACTGGACACCGTTACCAAGGCCGTGAGTGGAACGGTGAACACTGACATTCTGTCCAAGATTACACGCCTCAAACCCGGCGCCGCCCAGGCCAAAGCCATAGAAGTTAAAGTGGAATGTGCCGAGGCAGAGGCTGGAGCTGTCGTGACTGTGGCGGCACCTGATCCGCCCAGGGAGAAAGAAGTGAAAAAAGACATGGAACCTCATAAAGGATCCCCAAAATCTACTAGTAACCTATCGAGCAGCACAGGAAACGCATCCAGCGGGGTTGCAAAGCAAACTCTGCAACGTTTCCAGCCCTCTGCGTTCACAACCAACATGGATGAAACGTACAATCACCTGGCTGAACATGTCAATGCCTACTTTGGAAGCGATACACGCGATGACAAACGGTCTCAACTGGATAGAGGAGACACAACACCCTCGACATCTCAGATCCAACCTAACGCTCTTCCCAAAGTTAGCACAGATCATATCCTTATGGCAGCACCTGTGTCCCACAAAACCACACCAGAAACGCCTCCTGGTCCATCTGCCATGGAAAAGGATGGCTCCATCCCAAGTCCACAAGCCCCTTCTGCTCCAACGCAGGACGAGGGCGTTTCAGCCATTCCCATATCGCCAAGGAAAGGCATCAGTCATTACCTGTCCTACCCTAGGCCAAGCGTCCAGGCTTTTGTAGGAAACTACATCACTCCTCTCGTTCCAAAGTTCAGAACGGAATCCAAGGGTGGCACGGCAGAGAAGGACAAACCCTCTGGGATCGAAGTGGCACCATCCCAGGATGCAAAGAGTGCAGAAAGCAAGGAGCAGAAAGAGGCAGAAGAGAAAGCACAGAGACTGCTGTCTCAGAGGGAGAAGGTAGAATACTATACCTGTATCTATCTATCTATCTATCTATCTATCTATCTATCTATCTATCTATCTATCTATCTATCTATCTATCTATCTATCTATCTATCTATCTATCTATCTATCTATCTATCTATCTATCTATCTATCTATCTATCTATCTATCTATCTATCTATCTATCTATCTGTCTGTCTGTCTGTCTGTCTGTCTGTCTGTCTGTCTGTCTGTCTGTCTGTCTGTCTGTCTGTCTGTCTGTCTGTCTGTCTGTCTGTCTGTCTGTCTGTCTGTCTGTCTGTCTGTCTGTCTGTCTGTCTGTCTGTCTGTCTGTCTGTCTGTCTGTCTGTCTGTCTGTCTGTCTGTCTGTCTGTCTGTCTACACACACTCATAAAATGATAATAATATTTTGCAGAAATAAGTATTATTACCATTTAAAAAATAATTACAGGTTTAAAAAAAAAAACCCATATTAAAGTAATTAATTTTTGCTATATGGTAATAATAATTAGCACAACATGGCTGACATTGGCCCAACATTTTGGCCCTGTATTGGCTGTTTATGTAAGAATGGACTTTTGATTTACACAAAAATTCCATCTTCTCATGTTTCATTAATGGGGCCCATTGCCTATGCAAAATATAATTTCCCATTGATTATAATGTTTAACGATCAAACGTAACTGTTCTGTGTTGTATGTAGATTATAGCGCGTGTTAGTGTGGATAACCGAACCAGAGCACTGGTCAAGAGTCTTCAGCGAGTCACTGATGTGAAGATCACCATCAGCAGGGTGGAGGAACTGAGCTTCCACCTGCTGGAGTTTCCTGAGACCAGAGGAGTGGCGGCCTCTGTAAGTGTTTGTCCAAACATGTCTTTGCAGTGAGGACTACTTTATTTTTCTACATTGTAATCTCAATAAATGTCTTCCGATCTCTCGCTGTGTTTAGGAGAAGATCATCCCGTGTCTGTTGCGTTTGAGACAGGCACGAGACGTCAAGCTGCAGGCTGCCGTGAGACAGGCTCTGGCCCTGGTGGGCTACAATGACCCAGTGAAAGGGAGAGGGATACGTGTCCTCTCCATCGACGGAGGAGGCACCAGGTGACAGACAGAGGATGATTAATCTAAAGTTAACAGATTGTGAAAGTACTTTTAAGATAAAAGTAGGTCAGCCCAAATTTGCCTAAAAGTAGGTCATCCAAAAATAGAAGTGACACAATTTTGCAATCCCTTTAGATGTTGTCTGTCATCCTCGGCTCATTTTCACATTTTAAATTTGTCACAATTTTACCTAGAATTAAAAATACAATAAAATAAACAAAGCGACAGCAGTGGGACATGCTTTGGATAATTATCAATAATTATAGATCTATAGACACAAATGAATAGAGATAATGGTAACACTTTACAGTAAGGTTTCAATTGTTAACATTAGTTAAATACATCAGAACTAACAGCTTCCAAAATGGCATTTGTTAATCTTAGCTGATGTTAATCTTAAAATGTGTAAGATCAAAAGTTGTTTCTTTACATTATTTAATGCACTGTGAACTAACATAAAAGTTAATAAATGCTGTAAAAAAAAAAAAAAAGATTTACTCATTGTTAGTTGGTTAATACTAATAGTTAATGTAAAGTGTTACACATTTAATTATAATTTAAAGACCTTATGAAATATTTAAACTTGAATTTGATAATTAAAATAGTGAAAAAAACGTATAAATCTATAAATAAGTTGTGACAAGTTATAAGATTTGAACTTTAACTGAACAATTAAACCATTTGCATAATGCATATATTTCCCTACAAATGTTTATCCTACAATTAAAAAAAAACTGAATTTGCATGATTTTATCTATGTCAACTACTCCTAAACTCTTAATTTGCTTAAGTGAATCAATCCTTTAGTTTCATGTTATAAGATTTATGGACATTTTTATGCTGTATGTACAGTGATGTGTGCGGGCCTGTAATTGAATGTAATTGTTTTGTAGGGGTTTGGTTGCATTACAGGCTTTGCACAGGCTGGAGAGTTTGACAGGGAAGCCCATCTATCAGCTGTTTGACTACATATGTGGAGTTAGTACAGGTATATTATTAAAATTACTTGCAAAATGTCTACAAGATGTAGGAGTGAACGATCTTCTTCTTCTATGTCTTCTAAATCTTCTATGATTTTTCTTAGGAGCCATTCTGGCCTTCATGCTGGGTGTGTTCCAGATCCCTCTGGATGAGTGTGAGGAACTCTATCGGAAGTTGGGATCTGATGTCTTCAAACAAAACTTGATTGTGGGCACAGTGAAAATGGGCTGGAGTCACGCGTACTATGACAGCCAGATATGGGAGGAGATCCTCAAGTAAGACAATGATGTGAACAAGCCTATTTGGACCACAATATTCGAATTTAATTAATTGTATTTAATTGTATTTATTTATTTTATATTATGTAAAATTCCAACAGTATTTTGAAGCTGAAATAGAAATAACAAAATAATAGAGGTAAAGAGACACGTACAAAACTACATTAAGATAAAGACAAAAATGAATAGCAATAAATAAAATCCTCAAATTCATTACAATACAATGCTCTTTACATTTAATGTATTCATTTTTCATTTTGTTCACCACAGAGAGAGAATGGGGCATGGACTAATGATCGAGACTTCCAAGAACCCTAAATGCCCCAAGGTGGGTTTAAAAATATATATTTGTAACAAACGTGCTATTCTCATCTTTTCACTGTTCAGATAATGATAATGATAATGATTCCTCTAGGTGTCAGCAGTGAGCACCATAGTGAACAGAGGCCTGCCGCTGAAGGCGTATGTCTTCAGGAATTATAACTTCCTGCCTGGGGTTCGCTCGCACTACTTGGGCGGCTGTCAGCATAAAATGTGGCAAGCCATTCGAGCCTCCTCCGCTGCTCCAGGCTACTTCCAGGAATATGTACTAGGAAATGACCTCCACCAGGTAAACCGCACAAAGTTAGGTCTGAAGTGAAGTGAATGCCAACCCATACTCAGAACTTGTCCTCTGCATTAAACCCATCCCAAGTTAGTGCACACACATTAGGAGCAGTGAGTAGTGAACACACACACACACTGCAAACCTTGGACACACACACCCCAAGCAGCCATTTTTGCTGTGGCAACCGAGGAGCAACAAGGGGTTAGGCACCTCAGCTGTTGCCTGCCGGTATTGAGAATCAAACCCTGTGACCTTCGAGTCCGACTCTCTAACCATGGCTATTTATTAAGGCTATTTATTTATTATATATTTATTTATCTAAATAAATTTTGAACATGTTAAGATGTCGCCAAGTTCTCTGACTGTTGATGTCATCCTCGGCCAGACATCTTGCAGTATAGAAAATCATTACAAACCCTTTTAGGTTCTTTTCAGAAGGAGAGTGAGGAAAAGCAAACTCTGCACATACAGTACATGCACTCAGAATATTTCCTGTGCTGTCTCATCAGGGCTGCACATTCAGACTCATTAGTGTTTTCGAGTGCCGTCACTTAGGGCACTTCAGTTTGGCTGCCTTAAAGTGGCTCTCAGATTGCTTTTTGAAGAAATTCCTGTCAGAGCGATTGTTTAGACTCCTCAGATCTCGGATCCACTTCTCTTTGAATCATCACAGAAAGGACAATAACTTAATAAGGATATAGTTTTAAAAATCGTTTTAAACTGAAAAGTATAGCAGAGTCCACAACACAACTTAAATGATAACGGTACCATTCCAGCTGATGAAGGATAAAAAAACATTGACCTCCAAACAGAATCAGTCCTGCTTTAAAGAGCTTGAACATGCTAAAGAGCATACTTATCATAAACAGAAAGTTATTGTGCGTTGATGTGGACACTAATGTAGTTACAGTTATAGTTATTTTTAAAGTGATTGTTCTTGATCTGAATGTGCGTTTAAAGTGTGGCTGTGTATTTACAATATGCATCAAGATACACACTGTAATACAGAAGGGCTATACAAACATCATTTGTGTAATATGAAAGTGTATTGTCTTTAGTAGTTCATGGTCTGAGTATGTTTCTGCACTACACTGGCGTAGCTGTCAGGTCTGCTTGTCTTCATCCAGCTCAAACTGGCACGGTCCCACCGTTGCCACACTGAACGCACCCTCACAGCTTGGGATTTCATCAGCCTAAAAGTCTCTCCGCCAAGCGGCAGACATTAATGTTGAATCGTAGCCCTCAGTGGTGCCTGTTGAGCCATCAGGAAGGCGTCATTCTGTCCGTCTGCCTATTGACACCCACCAAGTTCACATACAGCTTTCCACAATGTCCCTGTTGTCCCAAAAAGGCCAATAAAGCTGTTGGTCACCGAGCTAAATGAATGCCCTGATTCATTCAGAGTCTGATGAGATCTGTGTTCAATAGGAAGATGAACCTATTATATAGAAATGGTGGTATGAAACGGCATGTGAGACTTTAAGTTTTACGCACATCACTTTTTTTTCTTTTCTATTCATTTATGCAAAGTACATTTTAAAATACTGTTAATTCATTTTTGCGGCATAAACGAAAAAAGGTATAGATGTCACATAATTTTGTAATCTATTAAGTTATTCAAAATACAGTTAATTTCTGAATTAAAATTCATTTAGATATTTTTGTAAAATTAAGTAAAATTAAATGTCACATAGGTATAGTTTTCTGTTGATTTGTAAATGTGTATATTTTTAATATATTAATGTATTAAAAATAAACAAAAAACACAGTTCATTTCTGAATTTAAATTCATTTTAATACATTTTAGATGGCCATTAAGTAAAAATGTCCTGATATCATAAAGCGTCTTGAAATTCTCGAAAAGCTTAAGTCATTTGGCATAATTTTTTATCATTTTTTCCTAAAAAACATTCTTCACTTCTTGTTAATATTTTTCACCAAATCAAAGTCACGTGGTGCAACCAGAAATGATGAAATGTTTTCTTTTTCCATTATTTAAAAAGATTCTTCCTTTTCTTTATCATGGACAGTTGGACACTCTTGCATGCCATTGACCCACATGATGCTTTCATGCGTCCATCAGAAATAATCCTCATTTTGCAGTTAAATGTTCTTCGGGGAACAATAGAAGATAAATTTTGAGTGACACTGTCCTCAGGGAAGGCCTAATTTATTGGCGAACAAGATGAGAATGAACTATTTTTAGATGGTATTCGCTGTTCATCTAATAGTCCATGTCGATGATTCCAAATTTTTTGGCCTAAGGGCCAACTAAACCCACTTAATGCACATTCATTAGGTTAATCTTCCCATGATTCCTCATTCAAATCTGCTGTGATGTGTTTTGATGTATGTTTTTGCAGTGTGGGATGAATGTGTTCTCATTAAAATGCAAATGTGGTGGAGGCACTTGGCTCTAAAACCTGTTGCCAACAGAGCACTCGATACCCGGACTCCGAATGCCACCAGTGGCAAAGCTACTCTCTCTCTCTCTCTCTCTCTCTCTCTCTCTCTCTCTCTCTCTCTCTCTCTCTCTCTCTCTCTCTCTCTCTCTCTCTCTCTCTCTCTCTTTCTTTCTTGCTCTGAATAGCACTTCAGTTTCTTCCCAACATGCCAGGCCTGTAATCTGTTATGCATACTCTTCTCAAGGGCTTTCAGCCATCAAACAAGAGATCACTCCTCTACTGTTTGTTTGTTTTTCTTCTTCATTTGATTGATTCATCGATTCATTCATTAAAGAAATAGTTCACCCGTTTACCATCATTTACATTGTGTACTCGCCCTCATTAAGGAAATGTGGAACACAAAATTAGAGGTTTTTCTTTTCTTTTCAGTTTAACGTATTTTGATTTATTTCAATTAACAAAAAGGTTTATGGTTATAGTTTTAGTTACCTATAATGACCCTGTTACAAACTGGATGGTGACCATCGGCTGTCAATCTCCAATAAATAGTCCATATGTCCCATGCATTATATTCTTCTAAAGCAATATGATAGTTTTCTGAGAGTAATAGAGTGAAACTTAAAGCTGCAGTCCTTGACTTTTTTGGGTTAAAAATGATCCAAAATCCATTTTTGAGCAAGTACAAAACAATCTCCTTAACCTAGCCTGATTCACAACTGTTAGCTTGTAATAATGTGTTATCATTAGAGTGGTACTGGTGGATTTCCGTGGGAAACTCGAGCATGTCTTTGCGTCATTACGTCACGTCTGTATAGATAAAGAAGGAGTCCGGCTAGTAGTAGTATCGCATGTGAGGATGCTGCAGGTGGTGGATCTTTTATAGCCTTTTCTCATAGCAGCTGGAATAATTAAAGTATCATTTTGATGGCGGATTGTAATCCAGAAAGGTCCAAACGACAATCATCAGTGACAACTGCAGATCCAGAGGCAAAACTTACGATCTGCAGTTTTCACCATTCATATTCATTGTATGGAAAAGAACAGTTTAGACATTCTGCTAAGCATCTTCTTTTGTGTTCCACGGAAGAAAGAAAGGGCAAAATACCTTAGGGTGAGTAAATGATGTCAGAATTTTCATTTTGGGGTGAAATATCCTATTTGCTTTTGATTGATGGATTTTTGTTGATGTATCCTTCATTAGACTCAGAAAGCAGCATGTAGTTCACTTATATGCAGCCGTGTCACTAAAATGTAGGGCAAACTAGAGAAATAAAGGATGTTGTTTGGCGGATGATTTCATCTTGTTTTCTCTGATGTGCCCCTTAAAGGAGGCATGGAAATAGAGAAGGATGATGCCAAGTAAATGGATTTCATATGCCTCAGGTGAAATGAACACATCTACCCACGTCTCCTACAGAGGAAAGATCCTTCATCCTTTATACTCAACAGTGATGATTCCTATAATCATATCAGCTGGGCTGAAAATGCAAATGCACCTCTTTTATGTTGTACCTATAATATTTCAAAGAATAATCCATATTTCCACAAAGAAGCCTCGCTTTTGGACAAGAATAGATGCATTATTTTGGCAGAAACTCAAAAATGTCTTTTAAATAGTATCTTTTAGTTTCTCCAATTGTAGAGCACACAAGAATCTTGTTTCGCTTTCTCACACATATGGTTGTGATATTGTTAAAATGTGGTTAATGTTTTTGATTTTTATCCAGGACGGGGGTCTCTTGATCAACAACCCTACTGCTCTGGCCATTCATGAGAGCAAGTGTTTGTGGCCCAACACCCCTGTGCAGTGTGTGGTGTCTCTGGGCACAGGCCGATACGAAACCGTCGCCAAGACCAGCTCGAGCACTTACACCAGCCTGAAGACCAAACTCACCAACGTCATCAGCAGCGCCACAGACACCGAAGGTGAGAAGATAGGGTCACATGATCACATTTGTCTGCTGTCAGTGCATTGTTCTGGGCTGTGTGTAGCACCTACAGCTCTGCATATCCCTCTGAAGGATCCTACAGTTAAAATTAGCAGCTCTCAGTCTGATGTTAACAGTTTATACAAAATATTTGAATGTGAATTGTGTCATTTACCAATTAATTCCATGTTTTTGCACACACACACACACAAAAAATAAAAATTATATATATATATATATATATATATATATATATATATATATATATATATATAATCAAATTTAAAAAACTAAAATTTAATTATTTACACAAATATATAACATATAATAAATAAACAAAAAAATAGGATTCTATAAAATTGAGAAATTTTATGAAAATAAATAAAAAAATAATGAAAATGATTATGCTGTTTATCACTCGCTGCATAGACCCCTAATGATCTATCCTTGTGTTATGAGGCCTGGTTGAATCTGCTACAAAACCCTGGTCATCTGAATAATGAGAAAATATAGCACCTATAGCTCTGCATAAAATATATTATCTCCCAAAGATATAAATTAACAGCTTATGTTTTTTTTTAATAGTCTGAGTAACATTTGAACATGAATTCATCATTTAGAATACTAATTACATAAGTATTAAAGTATACATTTTTATTCAAATTATTGTATATAAAAAAAAAATGGAATAATGAAAATTGTAATATGACTTTGCTCCGTTGGGCTGTGATTATGGGGCGTGTTTCAACCCTCAAAAGAGCTCAATTGTATAGACCTACAACCAATCATATCAACGGAGCGACGCATAACATCAAATGTCAACAGAACTCAAATGCACTGTGTTGCCAAGTCCGCGGGTTGAAGTGACCCCAATTATGTGATATACAGGAATGCGAATTTTAGCAGGCAGCCCTGCCAAAATAACATATTTTACCCCCCAAATGCCATTTATTTTCCGGAGAACCCCCCTGGAAAGCTATTGGGCTTGTTTTTGGCTAGTTTTAAGTAGCAATTGGGAGGGTTTTGTTGTAAAAACTCGGCAACCCGGTCTGCACTCACGCTGGAATAAGTAACGTTAGAAGAAAAAGATGAGTGCAAACGATCTTTGCCGGTGTTATAAAAAATAATTTAAGGATACACAGAGTACTTACCAATACGATCATCATTTCTGCGAGAAATAGTGAAGGTGAATGCATATACGAACAAGTTCTCCGTTTAGGATTAGAACAAATTCAACCCAAACGCTCTTTGGTGACGTGGATGGTTACGTTACTGTTTATCATCTGCCCATCATCGTATAAAGCCCGCCCTGACAATTTCATTAGTCCGAACAGTTTCTGTTCATAATTACGGTACTCCTCTACGGATCAAGTCCAGACCGAACTGCCCGAGCTCAAATGTTGTGGGCGGGGCTAAGTTCGGCTGGCATCCAGGCTATCTAGAATAGGTTTTCATACTTAAATATTCACAAAACACCTTATTTTTCCACATATTTGACATTGTTGCAGGCACCTCTCCTCCCAGTTTGTCAGTAATGCTCTGTTTAGTTCCTGTCTCTGTGAAGCCCCTCCTTCCGAAAAGCTCAATGTCCTCTGATTGGTCGGCTGGACCAGTGTGTTGTGATCGGTCAACCATTTTGAGTGTGTTTCATAAATTTCACGCCCCTTACGTTAACCGCATTAACATTAAAACAATAATGAGACTCAACAAGGCCTCGTCCACTTTTTTTCTGTATGCCGGGCGGGAATTATTTAAATGAGGGATATTGTGACGAGTGCATTCCCAGAAGAAAACTCAAGACTACCATTGAGGCGTTTCAGGGAGTTCAGAAAAAGTGCTTGCTGATTTAGAAAATAACTCCCTTTAGAGTGGACTTATTATCTTTGCAGGTCTTTTTCATGCTCACAGCAACATTACACACTCTTTAAATGATGAAACATTGCTATTGTTACAGTTATTTGTCACTCACTACATAAACTGCTATTGATCTCTTCTTTTTATATTGTAGAGGTCCACACGATGCTGGACGCCCTCCTTCCCCCGAACACCTACTTTCGTTTGAACCCTTACATGAGTGAGGATGTCCCATTGGATGAGAACAGGCAGGACAGGCTGGACTTTCTACTGGCTGAGGGTCGCAGCTACCTGGAGCGTAACGAGAATAAGTTAAGGAAAGTGGCTAGTGTTCTCACTCAAGAAAAGGGCGTCGTTCAGAAGCTAGCCGAATGGGCACAACTTAAAGCTGACATGTATGATGGATTTCCTTTTCACTCCAAACTCTGAAACTCATACTCTAAACCAAACTAGCACAACCACTGACCTTTTCCATTGTTGATTTAATGTATAACAATGAAGACTGTGCATTGCAATGGAATTAAGTGTTACGTTGCCATATCATTTAAAACAGGGAATCATGTCTGTTGCCTCATATCGAGCACATAAGATGATTGAATAGGTTCATTAGGTCTGATTTTAAGGCTTTGTAGTTAGTGTAAGGATAGTTATTGTCTCTCTTGTGGGTCATGTTTAAAACAAAGACCCTTGCACGCATGAAATGTTAGCGGCAACACTGACTAGCTATTACTTGCATTTCCTGCTTGTTGTTTGTTGGGATGTACTAATGTCATTTTGATGCATTAATTTGCAATAGAATGAAATTGCTGTTGTTTAGTGTCTCTCCTCAAGAAAATCTTTAGTTGTTTTTTTCTGCACAGTAATGCAGGTAGACTGAACGAACAGTACTGTGGTTAGCATGAGGCGAGCTGCTAGATGCACAGACTCAAGTGTGTGCAAATAATTTTCAACTAAACTTTTTTGTTTTTTATTCAACGCGAAATGTTCATAATGATCAAGACCACAAAAGGAACCAACAGCACTGTCTATTTTAAAAAGTTTGCACAGAATGTTTTGAAAGCACTCATTGCAGTTGTATTATTGCTGAAGATGGCTCTTAATCTTACATTGTTTATTGTGGAAATATTAATGAAATTTTCATTGATTTATTGTACTTTGTTTGAATGCCTCCGCTGCTTTTCAGTATACGTTTTTATTTGCTTCTGTGTGCACTTGGCAGGAAAATATTTTACATAATTTATTGGTTTTGCTCAGAGTGTATAATATGTAAAATATCATTAATCCTTGAACGTGTTGAGTAAAATTATGACAGTGTTGTAGATTCAATTTTAACAGCTTGATTCTGAAACAATTTTCCTAATCACACCTTTAAACTGTATTACCTCATGGTTATGAAGAGAAATAAAGGTTTTTAAACCTTAATTTATTTCAATTTCAGTTTTTCCTCACTCATACACTACACTATATTGCCAAACATTTTGGGACATCTCCCTTTACATGCACATTAATTTTAACGACTTCCCATTCTTAATCCGTAGGGTTTAATATGGAGTTGGCCCACCCTTTGCAGCTATAACAGCTTCAACTCTTCTGGGAAAGCTTTCCACAAGGTTTAGGAGTGTGTTTATGGGAATTTTTGACCATTTTTCTAGAAGCGCATTTGTGAAGTCAGGCACTGATGTTGGACGAGAAGGCCTGGCTCACAGTCTCCCCTCTAATTCATCCCAAAGGTGTTCTATCGGGTTGAGGTCAGGACTCTGTGCAGGCACGTCAAGTTCCTTCAAACCAAACTCACTCATCCATGTCTTTATGGACCTTGCTTTGTGCACTGGTGCAGGCCAGGAAGGGGCCGTCCCCAAACTGTTCCCACAAAGTTGGGAGCATGAAATTGTCCAAAATGTCTTGGTATGCTGAAGCATTAAGTGTTCCTTTCACTGGAACTAAGGGGCCAAGCCCAACCCCTGAAAAACAACCCCACACCATAATCCCCCCTCCACCACACATTACACTTGGCACAATGCAGTCAGGCAAGTACCTTTCTCCTGGCAACCGCCAAACCCAGACTCGTCCATCGGATTGCCAGACAGAGAAGCGTGATTTGTCACTTCAGAGAACACGTCTCCACTGCTCTAGAGTCCAGTGGTGGTGTGCTTTACACCACTGCATCCGACGCTTTGCATTTCACGTGGTGATGTAAGGCTTGGATGCAGCTGCTCAGCCATGGAAACCCATTCCATGAAGCTCTCTACGCACTGTTCTTGAGCTAATATGAAGGTCACACAAAGTTTAGAGGTCTGTAGCAATTGACTCTGCAGAAAGTTGCCAACTTCTACACACTGTGTGCCTGAGTATGCGCTAACCCCGCTCTGTGATTTTACGTTGCCTACCACTTTGTGGCTGAGTTGCTGTTGTTCCCAATTGCTTCCACTTTGTTATTATACCACTCACAGTTGACCGTGGGATATTTAGTAGTGAGGAAATTTCACAAATTAACTTATTGCACAGATGGCCTATCACGGTACCACGCTTGACTTCACTGAGCTCCTGAGAGCGACCCATTCTTTCACAAATGTTTGTAGAAGCGTCTGCATGCCTAGGTGCTTGATTATATACACCTGTGGCCATGGAAGTGATTGGAACCTGAATTCAATGATTTGGAGCGGTGTCCCAATACTTTTGGCAATATAGTTTATGTTGAAGAATATAAATCGTTGTTTGATTGTCTTTTCACTTTATGAACTATTTTTTACTACATTTACTTGAGCTAACAGTTATGTAAATCTGAACCACGTGCACTTTATTTCATGTGTAATTAATCTGGCAGTATTTAATTGCTTTTTCCGATTGCAAAATTGATTTCTGTTTGTCTGTTGTTCCACACTGTTGGCACAGCTGGTATTTTAGCAGCCTCCCAAGCCTGAAATCACACAGATATTCTTGTATATATTTAAAATTGTAGAAATATAAACATTATAGGCTGATGAGCCTCTGTAAATTAGCCATCTTTATACAATAGAGGTCAGAGAGGTTGGTCATTTTCTCATCAGACCTTTGAGTTATGTAACCTAACCTGAAGTGGGGAATGTGTCTTATCCATGGAAACGTTCAATGATGTGTCAAATCCCACAGGTGAGTGCGAGGAGAGACTATATTTGATGGAAATATGCTCAAATCCGCATTTCAGTGCTACTGGGAGCTGCCGTGTACATGTGAGACAGCGGACTGCACTGGAAATGCCTTCTTTATTTAACAGATTCTAATCTGTATTGTATCCAGTCCAGTTTCGCTACTTTTACGCAGTCACTGCAGTTTTCTTTGTAATCCATAAACACAGATGCTACTGCTGAGAAGGTCAATGGTTATTACTTCCATCGATCGAGGAGCTTTACACTCTAAGAGCAGATTGGACCATGTCTGATTCAACTCTTGCATCACCTCCTCCCAGAATCCCCTCATACAGGTAATGGAAGACCAGACTAGAGCATTCTGACACCTTCTGCATCAAGTGTAACTTAGATGTCACTAAAATTATATCAATTATATACTCAACTGCAAAAATATTATTTCTCTTGCACAAAATATTACTGAATGTTTTCTCATATACTTGGCAAATTCATATATGTAAGTGTGATTATGGTATCTTATTCCCTTATATGTAATCTAGAACTGTTCCCTAGCAACCATTTCTTCACCTCCGAAGATCCTGAACTGAAAATGTTGGACTTCAAGCTCTCATTTCTGTTCTCTACTGTAAGGTTTTTGATATTTTCAGAGACTACTAAAAAGCGAACATGGTTGTATCAGCACAAAGAATCACACTAATGCACTTTTACACCTGTGGTGTGGAAATGATTTATACAAGTGTCAGAACTGTTACTTTATTTTTAAATTATGTCATTTAAATTGATCACACACACACACACACACACACACACACATGTTGGTGCAACAGCATTATGAGGACTCTCCATAGGCGTAATGGTTTTTATACTGTATAAACTGTATATTCTATCCCCCTACACTGCCCCTGCCCCTAAACCTAACCCTCACAGGAGACATTCTGCATTTTTAATTTTTAACAAAACATTGTTTAATATGTTTTTAAAGCGATTTGATTTACGGGGACATTTGAAATGTCCTCATAAACCACCTTGATGTTGTAATACCAGTGTAATACCCATGTCATTATACAAATTTGTGTCCTCATAAATCACATAAACAAGCGCACACACACACACACACACACACACACACACACACACACACACACACACACACACACACACACACACACACACACACACACACACACACACACACACACACACACACACACACTCTTGTACATCTATCTTTGTGAGGACATTCATTGGCACAATGCAATCTCTAGCTCCTTACCCTAACCCTAACCCAAACCCTTACCCTAAACCTACCCTTAACCTATAACCTTATCCCTAAAACCAAGTCTTGACCCTCAAACAGGCCTATAAAAGGGCCTCAGAAAGCGAGGACCGACCAAAATGTCCTCACTTTACTCTCTTTGTCCTCACTCCGATGGTCTAAAACTCAAACCGGTCCTCACAAAGATAGTTGTACAAGTACACACACACACACACACACACACACACACACATATATATGTCTTGCTTATGGTTGTTCATAAGTCCCTTGTTTGTCCTGGGCCGTTAAACTGTCCAAGGTTCTTCCGAAAAATCCTTTGGGTCCTGAAAATTCTTCAGTTTTCCAGCATCTTTTGCCTATTTGAACCCCTTTCCAGCAGTGACTGTGTGATTTTGAGATCCATATTTTCACACTGAGGACAATTCAAAAAGGTTCCAACATTCACTGATGCGCCAGAAGGAAACATGATACATTAAGAGCCAGGGGTGAACATTTTTGAACAGGATGAAGATTGAATTTTTTTCATTTAGTACTGCCCTTCGGAAGCAACAGAAGATACTTACATGTTTCCTGGAAGACAAATTAAGTACAATTTACCTTGAACTTCAAATTCAAATTTTTTTCGCTCTCCGGTGATCAGCCTCGCAAAAATTCCCTTGCTGGAAAAAGAACAGACTGTATAAGCAACTACCAGTTGGTTCTGGGACGTACTGTATGAATTATTTCTAGATGATATATGTTTTCAGAGCCATCTGCAAACCAATTTAGGAAGTAGGATGTATAAACAAAGCCAGTCTGCATTACCTCAGAGAGACGTGAGCTACGATTGTATTGAGAGTGCACTTTAGGTAGCCTATCAGTACAGACTTTCTTGTTTAAAAATACTTTCTTGTTCCATGTCCTTTATTTTCACACCCACTACATGCTAGTCTATGTTTGTTATTCTTTAGTTCAGTAAACATACTACTTCCATATCCTTTTTATGTCACTATTTGTCATCTGCTGTGTTTTGTAGACCTTAATATTCCTTGTTTGCTGATATTACAAACGTACCATGACATTCTGGACTCTTGAAAACAATAATGGTTCAGTGGGACGACTAACATAATCATTTTCACGTTCAATGCCAAACCACTAAGCTTTCATAAATCATGTCCTGCATTGAGGAAAAAAACAACACAAAGCAACTCTATCCATCTGCACAAAAACACAAGGTTAAATACGGCTTTGACAAAGTAATTTAGATAATTGTGTAGACTGAAAATTGTAGATTTGAGTTGAATTGGTTGTTTTCCATGACTGTACTTTTACTGAAATGGAAAAGAAAACTGTTTCTTACACACACACACACACACACACACACACACACACACACACACACACACACACACACACACACACACACACACACACACACACACACACACACACACACACACACGTCTGGTTTACTATCTTTGAGGGGACTCTCCCCATAGGTGTAATTTTTTTATACTGTACAAACTGTATATCCCCTTACACTAGCAATACCCCTATGCCCATTACACAAAACGTTCTGTATTTTTACGTTTTCAAAAAAAACATAATTTAGTCTGATTTATAAGCTGTTTTCCTCATGTCCCCACAAGATCAAGGTTTTGGATATTGACATCTTTGTGGGGACTTGTAATGGTTTTTATACTGTACAAACTGTATATTCTATCCCCTTACACTAACCCTACCCCTTAAACCTACCCGTGTGTGTGTGTGTGTGTGTGTGTGTGTGTGTGTGTGTGTGTGTGTGTGTGTGTGTGTGTGTGTGTGTGTGTGTGTGTGTGTGTGTGTGTCTGAGAATTTGTTTGTGGAGCCTTACCTACATTTTTATCAATTCAATCTGTCATTATTATGCGTTTCTTTCATAAACAAACAAACGTTTGAACCATAATTATTTTTACGTTAAGAATACACAGAGGGTGTTCTCGGTAGTGTCTAGTAGTGGTGTGTGTATCTGTGTGTGTGTGTGTCCTGCGCCGGTCTGCTTGAAGCTCCTCAGCCGGTGATTAGTCTCTCTCGTGTCGCTGCAGCTGCGCCTGCACTGAGCGTGCGCGTGACGGCGCTGCGCGTTTGACAGCAGCAGGAGCGCTCGAGGAGAAAGACGAGCTGCGGTGTGCACCCACTACACAACACACCAAACGTACATCAATCTCATGACACCGGACGGGTCGAGGATTCATCGCTTCAATCGGTGAGTTTTACGTTTCATTATCTTGAACGCAGCTTTATTCTCTCAGAGTTTGTGGCGAGACGTTTTCTGTAAGGAGAATGCGCAGTAGGTGCAGTGTTTGAGTCGATGTGGAGCATCCAGTCGTGCTTCTCCCATGGCAACCGATGATGATGCGGATTTTCACGGCAATATGGCAGGGCTCACAAAGGATGCGTTTCTTTGACATACCACGAAACCTTCCCGTTTAATTTGAACGGCGTTTAAAATGAAGCTTTCATTGTGTGTCGTGTTGTATTGACACGATAAACGGCCCATTATTAAATCCATGTTTCAGTGAAATCTTGCTCGGTCACCAGCAGGTGTTCCCGTCATTCTCCGGCTTCACCCTCAATATTTGTTCATAATGGCGCATTTCTAAAATGTAAATATTTGAATTGGGTATTTATTCATTTTCATTTGAGAATTAGATGGAGCTACTGACTGTCATTGCATGAAAACCGTTTACAGCCATATAGGATACCCCACAGAAGACAACGGGAACAAGGCTCTTTCATTATTGCATTTTTCTTTCATGTCTTTGTTGCTTTTACAAAAATAATTTCAGGTCTTTTAAGCGTGTATATGCATTTTCCATCAATATGGTGCAAATGGGGCCTAAACTCTTTGAAAATGAAAAATATATTTAAAAAAAATATTGTAATAAATAGTATGGAGGAATGTATGATTAACCTTCAGGAAATCAAACAAAATATTATTTAAGCAATTTTTATATTCCTTTTCTATAGGCTTTGTAACTTTTGCAATTCAAAAATATAAACATTTAATTGGCAAAATGTTTAAAAATAAATTAATAAACAAACAAACTATGGCTGTAACATTGAACTAAAATTAAACTATTCTCCACCTAGTTTGGGAACAAATGTTGGTTCTTAGCTGATGTGGTTTTGATAACATGATATTATCTATTTCGTTGTATTAACTCAACATAACTAAAAAAAAATTTTTAATTCTCTATTTTAAAAAAAAATATATATATACAGGGAATTCAATAAAAAATATTATTTGATCTTACAAAAATTTGGATATCCGGGTTGAATCGAATGGTTGAGCATTTTGAGAAAATTAATTAAGAATATTTGCTTTGCTATGCCATCATGCTTAATAATGCTCCAATATCAGTCACTATAGGCATGAAGAAAGACTAAAATATCGAAAACCCACAAAGGGACAATGCAAAAAGCTACACTTGTTCTTTTCTGTCAAGTGAGGAAACACAGGCCAACTGCAATGTTCAGTGTTTTTAATGGGCCTCAGGTGTAAATTAATACGCATCATTATGCTAAACGTGCCAGAATGTAATCTGTTTATGAGGTTACAGGCTGTTGTATGACAAACATGATTTAATTAGGATTGGTGATAAGATTTAGAGGTATATTTTTAAATAACTCTTCAGGACATTGTCTATACACTCTAAAAAAAAAAGGTTCTATATGGCACCAAAATGGTTCTTGGCTCGTAATCATAGGGGAACCTTTTTAAGTGCTATATAGCACCAATTTTGGTGCTTCAGTGGTTCTTCAGCGGTTCTTCAGAGGTTCTTCACCGGTTCTTTGGCTGAGGTGCTATATAGCACCGCTAACTATGGTGCTATATAGCACCGCTACCATATACAGAACATGTTAAGATATGGTGCTATATAGCACCAAAAATGGTTCCCCTATGATTACGACGAAGAACCATTTTTGGTGCCATATAGAACCTTTTTTTTTTTAGAGTGTAGCCTTGTTTTTGCACTTATTGCTTTTGACGTTCACACTTCAGGTCACGGCTTCGAAAACCTCCTTCATTGTTTGTGCTTAAAGGGTTAATTCACCAAAAAATAAAAATTCTGTCATCATTTACTCACGATCAAGTTGTTCCAAACCTGCTGAACACAAAAGAAGATATTTTCAAGAATGTCAGTAACCAAACAGTTGATGAGCACTATTGATTTCCATAGTATTTTTTTTCCTACTATGGAAGTCAACGGGGGCCCATCAACATTTATACAGGTTTGGAACAACTTGAGGGCGAGTAAATGATGACAGAATTTTCATTTTTGGGTGAACTATCCCTTTAAGTCACTGTTGTGCTGCACTATATTGCCACAAGTATTGGGACACCCCTCCAAATCATTAAATTCAGGTGTTCCAATCACTTCCATGGCCACAGGTGTATAAAATCAAGCACCTAGGCATGCAGATGCTTCTACAAATATTTGTGAAAGAATGGGTCGCTCTCAGGAGCTCAGTGAATTCAAGCGTGGTACCGTGATAGGTTACCACCTGTGCAATAAGTCCATTTGTGAAATTTCCTCACTACTAAATATTCCACGGTCAACTGTTAGTGGTATTATAACAAAGTGGAAGCAATTGGGAACAACAGAAACTCAGCCACGAAGTGGTAGGCCATGTAAAATCACAAATTGGGGTCAGCACAAGCCGAGGCGCACAGTGCGCAGAAATCGTCAAATTTCTGCAGAGTCAATAGCTACAGACCTCCAAACTTTGTGTGGCCTTCAGATTAGCTCAAGAACAGTGCGTAGAGAGCTTCATGAAGTAGTGGTGTAAAGCAGGGGTTCTCAACCCTGGTCCTCGAGGCCCACAGTCCGGCAGAGTTTAGCTCCAACCCTAATCAAACACACCTGAAACAGCTAATTAAGCTCTTCAGGATTACTAGAAAGCTACAGGCAGGTGAGTTTGATCAAGGTTGGAGCTAAACTCTGTAGGACAGTGGGCCTCGAGGACCAGGGTTGAGAACCCCTGGTATAAAGCATGCCACTACTGGACTCTAGAGCAGTGGAGACGTGTTTTATACAAGACATTTTATACAATTTCATGCTCCCAACTTTGTGGGAACAGTTTGGGAATGGCCCCTTCCTGTTCCAACATGACAAGTTTAGTGTGGAGGAACTTGACTGGCCCGTGTGTGTGTATGGTCCTGACTTCAACCCGATAGAACACCTTTGGGATGAATTCGAGCGGAGACTGCGATCCAGGCCTTCTCGTCCAACATCAGTGCCTGACCTCACAAATGAGTTTTTAGAAGAATGGTCAAAAATTCCCATAAACACACTCCTAAACCTTGTGGAAAGCCTTCCCAGAAGAGTTGAAGCTGTTATAGCTACAAAGGGTGGGCCAACTCCATATTAGGATTATGAATGGGATGTCTTTAAATTTCATGTGCATGTAAAGGCAGGTGTATCAACTTTTGGCAATATAGTGTATTTCATTTGGACGTTTACACTGCCGTTTGGTAGGATAATTTATTGTATGGATGTTTATTGCTCTGCACTAATTCATTGTCATTTTTCATGGATTTTAAATGCTCGGATGGCTTCATAGATGACCTGCAGGCGGTCTAACATCGACACAACTGAATGATGATTAATGAATGCGACAATATGGGACTTTCATGTCCCTGGCAATGGGATATTACTATGCACGTGTGCATAACAGCTGTTACTTTGTGTAGTCCCTTAGTGAGATGAGAATAGTTTCCCATTTAGCTTTTCATAGCAATTTTTAATTAGCATTTGTATAGGGCTGTAACGACAGAAATTAGTCTGTGCGAGAGCGAATGCGCGGGTAATGCAGTTGAGAGAGATATCAGAGCTGAAGACAGGAACAGAAAGCCATTTGTGGAGCAGTGAACAGGCTCTTTATGTTTTGGGGTGTAAATATTATATTATTTTTAAGTTGAATTTGATTTATAATTCTTTACTAGCTCTGAATTTCTCAGTTTGGCGTGGTTTGATACAATTCATTATAATTTACACACATTTTGTCGTTGCTCCATGAATTCCATCTGCTCTGGAAGTAGATAGGAAATCTGAATTTAGTGGATTTTTGAAGGTCAAGAATTGTATTTGTAAATAGAAAATGAACTTTCATATTCAAATGTCTTTTCTCTCTATGTTTATATCGCTGTTTATCAAAATTATTGTATTATGCACAGAGTCCAGGTGGAGCCACATCAAACGCTTTTTCAGGGGGGTTCTTGGATGGAAATAAATAGCATTGCTAATGAAGCACAACAGGCACCAGGTACGTGCCACCAAGCCAGCTGTGCTTCATCATGGACCTTTGCCTTCTCATGCACTATTTTACCATCTGGAATGGAATGACTGGACAATAGTGCAAGGAGAGGATTACAGGGAAGGAAAGCTTCATAGCTTTTGCTGTGGTTTTGGAGTGTTTGTTTGTGACTCACTAAGTTCAGATGCTGGATATTTACATAGACACATTGCACCAGCTGACATTGGCATGGCAGGCTAGACATTTGCATGCTCGTAATTGCTCTGCAAATATGCCACATGTACCTTGTGTCCTGATTTTAATGCATCGTAGATTCTGAGCCTGATTGAAGCGCAATGAACTTAGTGTAATTCTAGCTTACTTGCTAAGTGTGGTAGATTAGTGAACAATAGTCTTTGTGACATGGTATTGCCAGTGGAAATATAACAGGTGTTTTGATATTGGTATCACACTTTTTCCTCTATTTTCTTTCAGATCAGACTGGCATAATATAGCATATCATTGGGATTACAGATTTATTAAGTATGGACACATGTAACATCTCTGTTCACATGCCTGTCTTTGCGTGTTATCTTAAAAAAAAAAAACATAAGCTGACTTTGAACTATATTTGCTTCCTCGTGGTGGATAAATGATTAGTGGAGATTAAGGTCAAACAAGTCCGAAGATGGACAACATGTTCATGGCTTCATGTGATTGTGCCTCTCTCTTTTAACCAATCAGCTGGTGATTTGTGTTTTTAAGATGCAGTTGCATTAGTGAAATTTTGTGGTTTCACTTTCAAATTTTCCAGAATTTTCATTTTGGGGTGAACTAACCCTTTAAAGGTCCCCTTCTTCGTGATCCCATTGTTCAAACTTTAGTTAGTGTGTAATGTTGCTGTTAGAGCATAAATAATACCTGTAAAATTATAAAGCTCAAAGTTCAATGCCAAGCAAGATATTTTATTTAACAGAAATTCCCTTTCAAAGCCTACAGCGAACGGCTGGCTTGGACTACATCCTGGTACTTCCTTCTTTAATTACGTCAGTAGAACAGTAGAACAGACTAACCTCCGCGCACAAGACTACGCGCAAAAAGGGGGCGTATGCGTTTGATTGTGTTTGTCGCCATGTCGTCGAGACGCTGTTATTTTCATCCCGGAGTCAAATCACCTTTGTTTGGCTTTCCCAGGGACGCTGTAGAGATCATTAAGCGCGCATATATCTCCCGTTAAGAGGCGTGACCTTTCCACGTGCGCTAAGCTGCTGTCAAATCACAACACAGGACCGTGCCACGTTCGCTAAGCTGCTGTCAAATCACAACACAGGAACCGCTGGCACAATCAGAACTCGTTACGTATTTCTGAAGGAGGGACTTCATAGAATAAAGGAAGTCATCAGCCGTTTTCAGGACAGTGAAAACAGCGGTATACAGATAAGTACATTGTGTTAAAAATACAGTTTTTTTTTACACGCGAAACATGAACACGTTATATTGCACACTGTAAACACAATCAAAGCTTCAAAAAGACACGAAGAACGGGACCTTTAAATAGTGTAGGTCAAGCTTTCGGTTGGTTCAAGCAGCAAATCTTTGTGAACAACTTAAATCTGTTGCAAAATCTGAGTTGGGAAATCTTTTGCCTTCACATGTTATTCCTGATTACGTGAATTTCTAGCCTGTATGCCAGCCGAACGTATAGCCCCGCCCACAACATTTGAGTTCGGAAAGTTCGGTCTGGACTTGATGCTCGAACCAGAGCTGTTCGGACCAATCAAATTGTCAGGGCAGGCTTTATACGATGATGGACAGATGATCAACAGTAACGTAACCATCCACGTCACCAAAGAGCGCTTGGGTTGAATTCGTTCTAATCCTTGTAGATTGTATATGCATTCACCTTTACTATTTCTCTTAGAAATGATGATCGTGTTGGTTGGCTGTGTATCCGTAAATTCTTTTTACAACACCGGCAAAGATCGTTTACACTCATCTTCATCTACTTCCAGCGTGTGTGCAGTTGATTTCTGTTGACAACTATGCGTCGCTCAACACGTCACTTACTCTGTTGCTCTGATTGGCTGTAGGTCTTTCCAATTGAGTGCAGAGGCATTTTCTTTCCTGGTTTGTTTGAAACACGCCCCCATAATCACAGCCCAATGGAGCAGTATCAGACTCATATTCTGACTAGAATCTGAGTATGACGACGTCAGGCTAGTGGATTCCTACCGGGAAAAAAAGAGGTGAAATTTCTTGTAAGTTTCACAAATAATTAAAAAGAAATTACAAGTAACGCATCGAATTAAACATGACATTTTCCCTGAAAAAAAAATGGTGTAGAAACCGTTTTCTCTCAGAAATTGCTAGTAGGTTTTACAAACAATTACAGAGAAATGGCAAGTAATTGGCATTGAATTAAATGTGAAATTTTGAATCTTTGTTTTATTTACAACTTTGAAAAATCATTGAAAGGATTGGATTTGGCTGCGAACATTTAGCAGAAAATTGGTAAATACACAACTATTGATGGGACCCTGAATATGAATATTATTGATTAAATATGTTCTCTAGAAGCAATAATTATTGGATTGGGTTGTGACTGATTTTGCTCCTTCAGAATTGTTGGTCTAACTGAAAAAAAGCTGTGATCAGCAATATTACATGACAGACTGCTTATACACGTGACTCGTTTCTCTTAGCAGAAGTGATTTATTCTATGTGCTGTATGATAAATGTGTGTTATTTTAGTCAATGCAAAAGCTGAATGCTTCTAATTGAATCACTTTATAAAGCACTGTAATTTGGGTGAGGAAATCTGCAAGTAATATGTGCCATGCGTTTGCCTCCTATATGGAGTACTTATATGTTGTGCTGATTAATATATAAGCTCTTTCAGCTCCATCTGTCTGGCATGATTTATGACGTATGAGCTGAGAAAAATTGCAGCACTGCAAAAATGCATTGGATAAAAGTTAACATTTTACCTATATTTATGTACAGTGAGGAAAATAAGTATTTGAACACCCTGCTATTTTGCAAGTTCTCCCACTTAGAAATCATGGAGGGGTCTGAAATTGTCATCGGAGGTGCATGTCCACTGTGAGAGACATCTAAAAAAAAAATATCCAGAAATCACAATGTATGATTTTTTTTAACTATTTATTTGTATGATACAGCTACAAATAAGTATTTGAACACCTGAGAAAATCAATGTTAATATTTGGTACAGTAGCCTTTGTTTGCAATTACAGAGGTCAAACGTTTCCTGTAGTTTTTCACCAGGTTTGCACACACTGCAGGAGGGATTTTGGCCCACTCCTCCACACAGATCTTCTCTAGATCAGTCAGGTTTCTGGCCTGTCGCTGAGAAACATGGAGTTTGAGCTCCCTCCAAAGATTCTCTATTGGGTTTAGGTCTGGAGACTGGCTAGGCCACGCCAGAACCTTGATATGCTTCTTACAGAGCCACTCCTTGGTTATCCTGGCTGTGTGCTTCGGGTCATTGTCATGTTGGAAGACCCAGCCTCGACCCATCTTCAATGCTCTAACTGAGGGAAGGAGGTTGTTCCCCAAAATCTCGCAATACATGGCCCCGGTCATCCTCTCCTTAATACAGTGCAGTCGCCCTGTCCCATGTGCAGAAAAACACCCCCAAAGCATGATGCTACCACCCCCATGCTTCACAGTAGGGATGGTGTTCTTGGGATGGTACTCATCATTCTTCTTCCTCCAAACACGTTTAGTGGAATTATGACCAAAAAGTTCTATTTTGGTCTCATCTAACCACATGACTTTCTCCCATGACTCCTCTGGATCATCCAAATGGTCATTGGCAAACTTAAGACGGGCCTTGACATTTGCTGGTTTAAGCAGGGGAACCTTCCGTGCCATGCATGATTTCAAACCATGACGTCTTAGTGTATTACCAACAGTAACCTTGGAAACGGTGGTCTCAGCTCTTTTCAGGTCATTGACCAGCTCCTCCCATGTAGTTCTGGGCTGATTTCTCACCTTTCATAGGATCATTGAGACCCCACGAGGTGAGATCTTGCATGGAGCCCCAGTCTGAGGGAGATTGACAGTCATGTTTAGCTTCTTCCATTTTCTAATGATTGCTCCAACAGTAGACCTTTTTTCACCAAGCTGCTTGGCAATTTCCCCTTAACCCTTTCCAGCCTTGTGGAGGTGTACAATTTTGTCTCTAGTGTCTTTGGACAGCTCTTTGGTCTTGGCCATGTTAGTAGTTGGATTCTTACTGATTGTATGGGGTGGACAGGTGTCTTTATGCAGCTAACGACCTCAAACAGGTGCATCTAATTTAGGATAATAAATGGAGTGGAGGTGGACATTTTAAAGGCAGACTAACAGGTCTTTGAGGGTCAGAATTCTAGCAGATAGACAGGTGTTCAAATACTTATTTGCAGCTGTATCATACAAATAAATAGTTAAAAAATCATATATTGTGATTTCTGGATTATGTTTTTTAGATTATGTCTCTCACAGTGGACATGCACCTACGGTGACAATTTCAGACCCCTCCATGATTTCCAAGTGGGAGAACTTGCAAAATAGCAGGGTGTTCAAAAACTTATTTTCCACACTGTATATGTACTTGGCTATACTATGTTTTATAAGGTTAAGATGATACATTTTGTCTACATCTTTTATTCAGTTATAACTGTCATCTCATGAATTTAATTTGAGGGGCCTGAAAACGCGAACATTTGAAAATTTGTTTTAATTGCATACCGTTATCTAAACTACAAAAATGTGAATTTGTGAAAGCGGTCATGTGCATGCGTATTACATGTCCAGTCTTTTGGCACGTAGTGTTTCTTTATAAAATGTGACATCGCCAACTACTGGCCTGGCATGAATAATACAGCATTTTTAGTCATTTTCGCAGATCAATGGGAACGAGGATCGTTTTGACAATGGCGTCATCTGTACGGGAAAAATGCAAAGGAAAAACGTTTCTGTTTTTAGTACATGGTTGTCGTGTAAACGTACCCTTAGTTAATTTGTCCTCTTTCAATCCACTGACTTCAACACTAACCACAAATACAAGCTCTTGCAGAGGAGGAAATGTGCTCCGTTTGAGGTTTGCTACTAGAGTTCAAATCTAGGACTGTTTATGGGAAAGGAATGTTATCTTTTATGTTTAACCATTATGGAAGCCGATATGGAGGACACAGTGAGTTCAACCTAAGTGCGTTATTGGATAAAAAGGCATATCTGCTTATAATTGCAATGAATTGCTAAAATTTGCTACCAGATGAATTGTGCAACAATATCCCTAGCAAGTAACAATTGCCACACTTATATCATGAGGACTGATGTGCTCTCTGCCCCACAATGCACTGCTTTCTCAGTCCAGTGATTGGATGAGGCATTATTCTCTGTGCCTGGCTATGTACTGAAGCCCTGATAATGTCATCTGCTAATTCAGTGACTGAAAGCAGAAGCTGGTCATTTTTCAGGACGAGGTTAGCACCCTGTCCTCTCATGCACCATGAGAGTGTCTCTTTACATAACATAGTTATTGGAAAAAACTATTGAATTGTGGAACATTTCATCCTGTGATGGTTTTCAGGTCCATTTATGACGAAGTGCGTTTTATATTCTGGTGTTTCATACTTTCTCACCCATGCTAAAGAAGAAAATGATCATTTATGATCACTTCTTCTTATTTTCCCACGGGTCTCAGTGTCTGTGTCGGCAATTAAATTATGCCCCAGTAACATAATTCTTCATAACTGTTCAAGATGTAATTCTTTGCTTTTGTAGTAATCATTAGGTGTGGGAATCTGAGTAGAGCAATAAAATATAATGGTGATATCACCACATGATAATATTATGATTCTTTATTAGTGTGTGTGTGTGTGTGTGTGTGTGTGTGTGTGTGTGTGTGTGTGTGTGTGTGTGTGTGTGTGTGTGTGTGTGTGTGTGTGTGTGCGCACTGTAAAAAATTATATGATCAATAAGTTATGACAACATATGTTTTTACATTTCTTTAACTCATCAAAATAGGTTATACAAGATTCAACTCATTATCTGAAGTCAGCTTAAAGTTGCAATGACTTAAACATCCAAGTTAGTTGTGCTTAAAAATGTAAGGCAGCAATTTTTTTTTACAGTTTGTATGTAAATATATTTTTCCTCCACACATAGTTGTTATACTTCCAACCTCAGTATATGTATTTATACATTTATAATGATTTAACTAAAGATTTTGGCATATTACAATTATTTAAAGATCATGTGACACAAGACTGAATTAATGGCTGCTGAAAGCCACAACAGGAATAAATAATTTTAAAATAGTTATTAACTATTGATATAAATGCAATTATATAATGTACATTTTTGAAGTTGTCAGTAAGAAGTAACAAAGCTTTTCAGACACTGGTTCTTTGTGTTTTAGCGTCAACAGATCAGTGTCATCTCAAGAACGTGCATTTAGTTGCAAAGCGTCTAACGTCCGACCAACCTAACCACGGAGAAATGTGAAATATTTAAATTGGCATGGAATCATTGTGCTTTAACCCTGCTGATTTATGGGTATTTGAGATCTGTGGTCTGTGGCCTGCTTGCTGCTTTGGAGAGATGTGTGTTGATTTTATGACTTGGTGTAAATAACTCGGAGGTCATGGCGCCCACAAGCCCTGTGAAATTTCGCTCCTGTAGGACAGGTTTCTGTTCTTGTCCTCCTGGCCTCCTTCTTGAACCCTGTATCCTCCCTTGTTCCAAAACACTCTCCAAACACTCCTGAATGCTTTGATGGGGGTTTAATGTTGATCTAATGTGAGTCACAAGCATGTTGCCTTTTAAAGTTTTCCAAAAAGCCTTGGCAGCTGGTTTCTGTCTATAGCATGTCTGTGAATCACAATGGAGGTCTAAAATAATCCAACTTCCTGCTTTGAAGACCTCAAACTCCCCTGCGCACTCGAGACTCACTCCAGACAGGCTTTTGCAGACTTTAATGATGTTTTGAGCTTCATATCTGAATCCCTTGTCATCTGTGAAAAGTCATTTACATGAGCTATGTCAAATTAAAGATTATTTTCTGCCAGTTATGTAAATTCACTGATAATAGGAGTTCTGGAAATATGGTTAGATTAGTGTCAACATATTAAGACGTTTTTGGCTTATTCGGTGGTAAAATGTTTCACACTTTTTGCGTTTTGCCCCACTTTTATTGAAGAAAACCAAACCACCAACAATAACTAAGAACATTTAAGTAGTTTAACTTACTGGCATCATGTTTCTGATATTGTCAGATTATCAGATACTGCCTTGTTTTTTGAGGATTCAGAATTTGAGATGAATAGATTCTTAATTATTTCTAATCATGTCTACCATCATGCAAATGTGTCCCTAAAAATGAAGATCTTTATGTTTATAACTTGTACAACTTTACCTCCTTAAATCACTCTTAGAAGACTTAATTTTCATGTCTGTCCTCATTCGCATGCACACCCTCTGAAACTAATACAGACACCTTAAACTGAGCTTTTTTTCCACCTCTCTTTGTCTTTCTCTTCCTCTTTAACTCTTAAAATAATATCAGTTTAGGGAAAGCCCGACATTTTTAGTATTAGTTTCTAAAAAATATGTTACTGGAGTCATGTGCTCTTTATCTTTTCTTTTAAAAATGAAACAAATGTGTGTCAGTTACATTGTTCAAGTTCTCTCAATATTACAGGGAAACGTATAGGCGGGTTAAATATTTGAAAAGATTTCATTTTGCTTTTTTAAACCTATATAAATAGAACAAGTTAAATAAAAAAAAGCTTGTTTGTTTATTTTTAATTAATAAAGAGTTAATTTAGCCTAACAGAAGTTTGTGTAAACTGAACAGCTTTTTGTTTTATGTCCCACAAATGAATTGCAGTTTATAGTCTATAAATAATGGCAGTTCCATGCGTACATTGTGTTTTATGAGCTCCTTGATACTTCCACTGAATTCAGATTGACAGGGTCTGGCGGGTGTTCAATCTGAAGAACAGAATGAACGTTTGAATAGAGCGGTGAAAGACTGGATTCTTGCTGGGAGAAAGAGAGGCTTGAATTGTCTGAACTCACCGCTGTGCGGGCGATCAATGCAGTATAGTTATATTGAATAACAGTGTCACTCCTGACATATGATTTATGAGGTATAAATATCGAAAACACTCAGGCATGTGGGCCCTCCTACGTACAGTATGACTAACTTTTTCACTTGACTCCAGACTGTAACATCTCTTTGGCTTTTATGCTTTTGTTCTGACAGTGTGGTTAATAGGGCTCAAATATGTTTTTGAGCAACTTTTGAAGCATACAAACCTTTATGAATCCTTCTAAAGTTTATTTGGTTACTCACGGACCACCTAAAGAGTCATGGTGGTGGGGCAAAATATGAGATGAAAGGAAATATAAGAAGTGAATGCTTTTGAGTTCTCTCACAAAATGTTTTGCGCTCCCCTGAGAAATTTAGCGTTCTCTCACAAAATGTTTTGCGTTTCACCAAGATATGTTGCGTTCTCTCGCAAAATGTTTTGCGTTCCCCTGAGAAATGTAGCATTCTCTCACAAAATGTTTTGCGCTCCCCTGAGAAATTTAGCGTTCTCTCACAAAATGTTTTGCGTTTCACCAAGATATGTTGCGTTCTCTCGCAAAATGTTTTGCGTTCCCCTGAGAAATTTAGCGTTCTCTCACAAAATGTTTTGCGTTTCACCAAGATATGTTGCGTTCTCTCGCAAAATGTTTTGCGTTCCCCTGAGAAATTTAGCGTTCTCTCGCAAAATGTTTTGCGCTCCCCTGAGAAATTTAGCGTTCTCTCACAAAATGTTTTGCGTTTCACCAAGATATGTTGCGTTCTCTCGCAAAATGTTTTGCGTTCCCCTGAGAAATTTAGCATTCTCTCACAAAATGTTTTGCGTTTCACCAAGAAATTTTGCATTCTCTCGCAAAATGTTTTGCGTTCCTCTGAGAAATTTAGCGTTCTCTCGCAAAATGTTTTGCGTTCCTCTGAGAAATTTAGCGTTCTCTCGCAAAATGTTTTGCATTCCTCTGAGAAATTTAGCGTTCTCTCGCAAAATGTTTTGCGTTCCTCTGAGAAATTTAGCGTTCTCTCGCAAAATGTTTTGCGTTCCTCTGAGAAATGTAGCGTTCTCTCGCAAAATGTTTTGCGTTCCTCTGAGAAATGTAGCGTTCTCTCGCAAAATGTTTTGCGTTCCTCTGAGAAATTTAGCATTCTCTCGCAAAATGTTTTGCGTTCCTCTGAGAAATTTAGCGTTCTCTCGCAAAATGTTTTGCGTTCCTCTGAGAAATTTAGCGTTCTCTCGCAAAATGTTTTGCGTTCCTCTGAGAAATTTAGCGTTCTCTCGCAAAATGTTTTGCGTTCCTCTGAGAAATGTAGCGTTCTCTCGCAAAATGTTTTGCGTTCCTCTGAGAAATGTAGCGTTCTCTCGCAAAATGTTTTGCGTTCCTCTGAGAAATTTAGCATTCTCTCGCAAAATGTTTTGCGTTCCTCTGAGAAATTTAGCGTTCTCTCACAAAATGTTTTGCGTTCCCCTGAGAAATTTAGCGTTCTCTCACAAAATGTTTCGCGTTTCCCCTGAGAAATTTAGCGTTCTCTCACAAAATGTTTTGCGTTTCCCCAAGAAAAGTTGTGTTCTCTCACAAAATGTTTTGTGTTTTGAGTTCTTTGTGAGCGAAGACAAATTTTCTCGGGGGAATGCAAATGTTTTTGCTGGAGAACGCAAAAGCATTGAAATATTTTTTCCCCTCCCATCTCATATTTTTTTTTTCCATCGCTATGTCCCTTTAGGGGCTCCGTAGCAACTTGGGCCCCATTTACACTGCATGGTTCAAGTGACTCCCTGGTTTTTCCCTCTCATGTTGCGCAGATCGGATATGACATGTGAACGTATAAGCAGGAAAAAAACAGCATGAATTCCGATATCCTCAGATCGGATTCAGGCCTCACTCATAAATCCGATATGATTCAGATACGTGCATTTGTCAAATCGGATATTACCCAGTAAATGCGAGTCATACGTCATTGCAAAAGGGAAGGAGGTGAATGACGTCATTGGTGGACACTAACTGCGATCACATGACTCTAATGATGCGATGGAAGACGAAGGTATGACACAGTGGGGTAATGCGGAGGTTTCATGTCTTTTAAGCCTTTTGGGGCAAAGACACTGTACAGTGTAATCATTTTGTCTGCATCCATTGCATGTAGCGCCATCTTACTTCCTTTTCCGTGTCAGAACATCTTCTGTTTCGCCAGTATATAGTGTAAATACAAATATTGGATATAAGTTGCTTTTAAAAATCGGATGTAGTAACCAAATCGGAATTGTGCATCAAGACCTGCAGTGTAAATGCGGTCTTGATGCATTGTGTTTATGTCCAAGACTTCTTTATACATGCTATGGTTAGGACTTAAGGATTGGTTTAGTGCAGGTAACAGTCCGTGATTGTGTTATAGGCAGTAGAGTGGCAATATAGACAGACAGGATTACAGACTCAGGATTAGAATAGTGCTCAGATTTGAGCATCACAAATCAATATAGCAAAATGATAGTGCAGGTGTTATAACACCACACAATAAAGGATTCTGGTTTTTACTATGCTGCTTGGTTTAGTAACATTTGTCATCGCTATTTAGTCATTGTTTTAGGCTACTGTTATTGCAGTCTTTTTAAAATGTTCCCAGTATTTCATACAGTAATGTAATATCGGTTATCATTTAAAGGTGCAGTATGTAATATTGACAGTTAGTGGTTGAACTGGGTACTGCAGTTCAAAATCAAAATATTGGAGAGAGTTGTTTCCCCCGTTGTTTCCCCCGTCCCCACCCCAGACTCAAACCTCATGTGGGTTGCCAGATTGAGGACACGCGGCAGGAGCGAGCACAATTGACAATGGAAGTAGAGTAGACTTATACACTAAGTTGATGAGTTGATTTATCCGCATTTTAATATGCTCATAGTTCATAGAGATTTTTAGATGGATGCTGTGGCTTTTTAATGTCGAGTAGAATCTGCCATCGCTGCAATACACTGTGTTTTCCGTCGACTGGCAACGATGTTGAAATCAATGTCAATGTTGAAATGCTATTGGGTAAATCGGCAGTGGGCGGAATCACACAGACCAAAACAAAGGCAGACATTCCGACACGGAACGCACATTTCAAAATAAAATAACTGCTGTAGCATTGTTTTTCGATGCTGACCTTAGCATGTGAACTTTCAAACATATTGTGGTATTTTTATGCTTTAATACAGTCAAAACATTACATACAGCACATTTATGTTAACAGCTATAACAGCGAATCTTGATGGATATTACAAAAGTGCATTCATGTTTGGCTCCATTCTGGTATAAATGTACACTTTTCGTGAACCATTACATTTTCAACAGATCAAATCAAGTCTGCCCTATTTTTGCCTCATTAAATATTCTGTTTCACTCTTTTGTGAATATTTTTTATGTTAATATTGCTGTAAATATCTATTTCGTAAATAGAGCCAGTTTCATGGCTTGAAGAGGAGTTAAAAGTTTTGTCAAGATGATGAATTATTGGGGTATATATTTAACAGAGCTCAGATTATGATTTTTTTTTTATTGATGCTATTAAGGTAAAGGGAGGGAGAGAGAGTAATAAAAAAGCACAATGAGACCTCTGGCCATGTTGGTGACTCTGGATGATAATAGGGCAGTTCAACGCCAATGGCATAAACAATTAATAATTTATCACAGTTTAGACTACTCATTTTGTCTGGCAGCTACATATTCTTTTTAATTCATTAGTCAGGTACAGTATGTGCTAGAACAGGCAACTAGTTTGAATTTGCATCCTAAAGCTCTGACGTTCCTGAATTGAGTCTTTGGCTTGGTCTTGCTCTCAGTTTGAATAGCACTTCACTTCCTACTTCACATGCCAAGCCTGTAATCTGTTATGTAGACGACCTTCAAGAGCTCTAGAGCATCAGAGCAGAAGTCAACAGTCGACTGTTTGTTTATTCAATGTTTTTTTTTTTGCTTCGTTTTTTTCTACAAAGAAAGACTAGTTCCTGTCTTTCGTTGGAATACGGTGGTGAAACATTAGTTTGATAGGGTAAGTGCTAAAGTATTACTTCTGTTTCCACTTTTAGATTTTTGTAACATTTAATTCTCACTTTATTTTTATGGAAGTTATGATATTTTGGCCTCCGAGTAAAAAAAAAAAAATATATATATAATTTTGAGAATGTAAGAAATACCTTTTAGTCTCAATTGTTAACAGTATTATGAAATATGAAATTACAGAATGTTGCAGTTGTGGTAAATAAAAACAGGCTTTCCTAGTTTCCTTATGAGTATGGAGACATGAAACAAATTTTTTTCACCCCCCCCCCCCCCCCCATCATAAAGGTTTCTTACACCAACTTGCTGTTTTCAGAATGCATCTCAAGTTAACCATTTAAAAAGATAAAGTTAATTCAATATTCATAGAAGGAAAATTGCATATTTATCTGGCTCATGCATCTGTGTCCATGAAATCGGCGTGAAGGCATGTCAGAGCTGCTGCACAATACACTGCACTTCACTTGATTTATAGCACTGTCCACATGACAAACGTGAATTTGAATGCAGGCCACTCGTGGTTTAATAAAACCACTTTGTATAATGGAAATCAAGACTCAGATTCATTTTGTATGTGTGCTCTGTGTGTCTGTTGCTGCCAGAGGCGTCAGATTCGCAGACGTGCACAGAGAAATGACAATGCTGCCTGCTCAAGCCTGACTGGATACAAATAAGGCTAAATGGGGCTCTAATATGCTGCTCTGTTGTGGACAATCGCTTTTGTCATTTTGTCAGGTAGAGGCCAGACATAGCTGACTTTTTCTAATTGCTTTTTTATATGCGAACCTATATGGAGCTGTTTATTTTGATAGTGCTTTTGCTGTGACCTTAACATGTTTGTCTGCTCAGGACACACTGTTTTAACTCAGTTTTCTAGGAAACATTGACATTTTATTCAATTATCTGGCAGGTAGCAGTGTGATCCTGCATTAATGGGGTTGTGCTGTGTGAATAATATTATTCAGGACCTTCACACTCTCACAGTCACCGTATGGAGTCAAGGTATTCCCTTAATTTATTGTCAGTTGTCAGACGTCATGGAGAAATCTCTTTTTGGGAATGTCGCTGAAGGACTCTGAGCTGAAACATTACAAATGCAATGACATTTTCAGAATTGGGGTACTTACACGCCAGAGTTATTTCATGATGGATAGGAACGTATAGGATCTGTTTTGCGCCGGGTAGATTTGAAATCAGGTGGGAATATGGTGAATTGGATTTCCAAAAGTGCAACTGTATGTGCGTTTTCATCTGGAAAATGTAGGCAAATTTTCAGTTTGACATCTCTGAGATTTTCAAATTATATTATGTGAGATGGTGGTCCAGTGGGTTAAACCATGGAACTAATACGCAGAAGGTTGCTGGTTCGATCCCAGCGGTCACCACCAGTGTATCCTTGAGCAAGGCACTTTACTCCATGTTGCTCCAGGGGGATTGTCCCTGTAATAAGGGCACTGTAAGTCGCTTTGGATAAAAGCGTCTGCCAAATGCATAAAAAAAAATTAAAAAAAATTAAGATGAGGTTTTCAGTGTATTTAAATGTATTTATATTATTTTATTGCATTATGTTATTATGTATTCTGAAAGAGACAGTGGTCAAATAACTAAACCATAACAAAACAAATAACAAAAAACAATAACAAAAACTTTAGTAGTTATTTTTAATTTAAAATAAATAATTTATTATATTGTTTTATTATAGTGCGTTTTATACTGAAATAGACAAGAGTCAATATAAACTAGTGGTTATTTTCATTAATAAAATATTTTTTTGTGTACTTTACAATTATTTTATGTATTCTGAGAGGGATGGTGTTCAAATATAAACTTTAGTTGATATTGTAATACAGTTCTTTGTTCAGGAAAGAAGGAGGCGGGAACCGGCGAACATTCAAAAAGACTTTAATAATAAAACAAACGTCACGGACGACTGCCGCAAACACACATAACAAAACGTAAACAAAACAACGTAAAATCCAGGCCTGGCCCTCTCTCGTCCTTCACTGGTGTCGCTCGTCCTTATATGCCTCCGGGCTCCCTCATGAGAGTACTCGAGAGCAGTGTGCCTCGCAGGTGACGCCCATTCTCAATCACGCACTGGTCTCGCTCGCTCCTCCCACGTCTCTCGCTCGCCCACCTCGCCACAGATATAAAATACAATTATTTTTATATTACTTTTATTTATTTTTTACATTTTGTTTTGTGAAAGGGACATCAGTCAAATAAAAACATTAGTAGCCATTTCAAAAACGTATTAGACGAATCAGAATCAGTTATTTCAGGGAATTCTACTGTCTGTTGGCTACCAAACTAAAAAACAAGAAATTAGAATAAAGAATGTCACTTTGGATGCTCAGTGAACAGGGATATGTTCAAATTATTCTCTCGGCTGACATCTTTTTTTGACTTTGCTACTGTTCAGTCTGCAGCCCACAGGGCGAGAGTGTCTGGTGTGATTCACGAGCCTCAGGGAGTCACTCTGAGGAGATTTCTCAATCAGCTGAGTTACTGGCTTAGGGAGAAATCTGTTCCCTATGGTTTGCCTAATAATAGCCATCACACAAGCCTTTCCTGACCCTCTACTCTCTCATTCGTCAGATGTATAGCTCCTCACAGAGTGAAATACGGCCCCGTAGTTCCCCATCTCTCCCACTCTCTTTTTTTTTTATTACCACCAGCATGTTGTGTGTTTTTTTTAAGAAGAATACGTTTCTCATTAGCTTTCTCTCAGCCGACTCTCCCTCTGTGTCTGCTTCTTTGCTTTGGTTTATTCTTTCCGTGCTTGCTCATTGTATGCTACACAAGATTAGTTTCTCTCCGGAGTGCCGGCTTAATGTCTGGTGGGTCGGGGTCGCTGTGGTGGCCCCGCCGTCGCCGGGCCACGTTGCCGCGGTGGGTCTCCATGGTGATGATGTTGTGTTATCGGCGTGGCTTGTAAGGGAGCTTAAAAGAGAGACTATGTTGCCATTCTGAGATAAGAGCTGATTTGTGCCGTCCTTGTAAATTGCTTGTTTTATAAACCCAAGGGTGATTCTAGATTACAGAACAAATAAAGATCAGCGTGGTAATGAGCGCTTTGTGTGGAAAATATTGCCAATACACGCTGACCATATCAGAGAGGGCTGAATGCTGTTTTATTGACTGTTTTTCTGAGAACTATGACCTTTATATAAACAGGCAGATCGATGAAATGGAAGGCACATAAGTCATCAGCGGGTAAAATTAATTGAGAGAGCTTTCATATACCGTTCACCCGAATAAGCAGGTAAAACGGAAGACATCTGGCTTGAAAAAGTTCTAAAAATAGTTTTAATGTTGTGGCCGTAAATGTATAAATAGCCATTATGAAATCTCTATACTGTTTTGTCTAAATATGAATAAAATAGAAAAATAACATAATTATTTTATGTGTATACTGTATATATAAATGTTACATAAGTTAATTAAAAACTAAAATCAAACATTACAAAAATATGTAAAAAAAAATTTATATATATATATAAACAAAAAAATTTAATACATTTAAAAAATGTTTGTAATGTTTGATTTTACTTTAGTGTATTTACATATATATATATATATATATATATATATATATATATATATATATACATATACAGTGAGGAAAATAAGTATTTGAACACCCTGCTATTTTGCAAGTTCTCCCACTTAGAAAGTTCTCCCACTTATGTTTTCTGCTGTTGTAGCCCATCCGCCTCAAGGTTGTGCGTGTTGTGGCTTCACAAATGCTTTGCTGCATACCTCGGTTATTTCAGTCAAAGTTGCTCTTCTATCAGCTTGAATCAGTCGGCCCATTCTCCTCTGACGTCTAGCATCAACAAGGCATTTTCGCCCACAGGACTGCCGCATACTGGATGTTTTTCCCTTTTCACACCATTCTTTGTAAACCCTAGAAATGGTTGTGCGTGAAAATCCCAGTAACTGAGCAGATTGTGAAATACTCAGACCGGCCCGTCTGGCACCAACACCCATGCCACGCTCAAAATTGCTTAAATCACCTTTCTTTCCCATTCCGACATTCAGTTTGGAGTTCAGGATTGTCTTGCATTGTCTTGACCAGGACCACACCCCTAAATGCATTGAAGAAACTGCCATGTGATTGGTTGATTAGATAATTGCATTAATGAGAAATTGAAAAGGTGTTCCTAATAATCCTTTAGGTGAGTGTATATTAATATTGATATTATTATATATTATATTTACATTTTCTTCCCAAATCAATTTAATGATGCTAGTTGTTCAGAAATAACTGTGTCTTTAAAATGAAATGTTGTACCACTGCTTTTGTTGCATATTGATAATTACGATTTTCGAGAACTGTACGACCGTCCCATCTCTCTCTTGGCATGTGGCCTTTGCTCAAACCACATCATTAACATAAAAATCCAATAACTCTTATTGCACTGTGTGGCCTCTCCAGGGGGCATCATGCCAACAGTTCTAGTTCACTTCCTCCATCTCTCTTTTGTTTCTCTGTCTTCCTCATAATGCCAATGCAATGCTTTCTATTTTAGATGAATGCTGTTCTTCTATACTTAATATCAAAGAATCCTGACATTTTTATACACAACTGTTTTCAACATTGGTAATAATAAATGTTTCCTGAACAGCAAATCAGCATATTAGAATCATTCCTGAAGGATCATGTGACACTAAAGATTGTGGTGCTGAATATTCAGATTTGCCAATAAAGGAATAAATGACATTTTCAAATGTATTACAATAGAAAACAGTTTAATTAAAAAAATTATAATAAAATGTATTATAAAAAATAAAAATCAATCAATCAAATACTTGGTCCTACACAAGATCAAGTGGATTATGAACTGAAAAAGCTGCAAAGAAAAGCAGATCTTTTGTTTCTTTTCTAGTCCTGTTGGGAGTCTGGTGGGAATTATGTCCGTGTATTGTCCGCTAGTGTGTATAACTGTGTCCTCAGAGCTGAAGTGGAAATGACAGAGTTCAGTGGCGACTCGTCTCTGTGCTGAAAGCCCAGCTGGTGTGTGCTAAATCTGCTGTGTGAAAAGGCCTCTCCATGCCCTTTTGTGCAGCTCTCCAGCACTCAGTCTATTCGGCCATCTCTCTCTCTCTCTCTCTCTCTCTCTCTCTCTGTGTGTGTGTGTGTGTGTGTGTGTGTGTGTGTGTGTGTGTGTGTGTGTGTGTGTGTGTGTGTGTGTGTGTGTGTGTGTGTGTGTGTGTGTGTGTGTGTGTGTGTGTGTGTGTGTGTGTGTGTGTGTGTGTGTGTGTGTGTGTGTGTGTGTGTGTGTGTGTGTGTGTGTGTGTGTGTGTGTGTGTGTGTGTGTGTGTGTGAGGGACCCCAGTCTGACGGATGTTAACACTCAGACAGGGTAAATTAAAGCTGAGAGCTGGGGAAAGTAATCAGAGCTTTTATCTCTGTTCATATTTACTCTAGACTGTATCTACATGCCCTCACTCATATGATACTCTAAAAGCCACAGTATGGCAAAATGCACCCTTCATTATTGGATAAGATCGCTTACTTTTAGGTTACTGAGATATAATTGTTCATGGTAGCTAAAATCAACAATACAGAGAGGTACAGGTATGTACTATGTGGTATTTTTCATTTCAGTTCTTAATCTTTTCAGGGCCATTGATTCTTAAAAAATACATTCATTCAGTTTAGAAAAACATTTTCTACTATAATTGTATATAATTATTGAATTTTATGAGTTTTATTTAATTGCACACACTGCATATCAGTTTATTTCTGCAATGCACCGAGTTGCTACTTTGCTTGGCAACCACTATCACCCTACAGTGGTGGCAGAATTTTATTTTATTTTATCTTTTTTTACTGTTGTTGCTTTTCATCATGACTAAGATTTCCCCTTATTGATGATATGATGTTATCTGTAGGCAGTGCATTGTTCATAGTAAATTTTTCTTGTCATATATTGTGCACTATTAATAAGTGCACACTATTTAAAATAAAAAAACTTCAAAATGTTTAATCAAAACGTCCTCTGAAATGTTTTTTTTTATTATTATGGTTTGCAATGCCCACTTTTCACTGTCCAATCTATTCCCGATGGGTAAAATAAAGCCCGCCATACAATTTTGCTCTTTGAATATGTGTTGCTTGAAAATATGTCACATTACGGAAGCAGTATGGGTAATGATAATCATGTTGACCTTATGTAAACCGATGCTCTGAACCTTTTAAATGACCATTAAATGAGTCATTATGTCAACATTGAAGATGGGCTCAGAGGGCTGCAAAATCATGTCCAGCTATATTAGGATGAATATCTTGGTTTCCATTGAGCTCTGCCTTTATAATGTGACTTTTATTGTAGACAATAAAGTCTAGATGCGTTTATCGTATCCCAGTATTGAGATTGGTGTTCTGTTAGTTCAGAAAAGCTGATCTGAAATCAGTACTGAATCTTTCTCTGCAGGCTCCTCAGTCAATGATTGAGGCTTTTGTCGGTTAAGTGTTGAAGCTCTGCACAGCTTTTGTATTTGACAATCATTTCACACCCTTTGGGGTTAATTGGGATCTTCAGCACATCTGCGATTCTGTTCCTTTTAAAGGAAACATTCAAGCAAACACTTGACAGAACAAACAGACCTGCTGATGTGACCTGACGTGTTGAGACCTCTTTAAACGTACAAATATCACTTTACCTGCACTATATATCTTTTTTTCTCCATATCGTTCTTTCTCTGCCTCTCTTTTCCCCCCTCTCCATCCCTCAGTCCCTAAGGATGCTTTTGGTTTGCTCCAGGAAATGCTTTAACCCCCTTTGTATGGTGACAAAGGGGTGTGTTAATCTCACCGAGTTAGGAGGCAGGCACATGGGGGTGGATGCCAGGGAGTGTTGAGCAGCGTGCGTGTGTGTGTGAGGCAGATGCCTGTCAGAGCGTTCACCGGCCACACACACGCTACACGAGCCATACAGAATGGTTAGAGAGATTACACCGTGATCAGGAAAGGACTGCTGTTGACTCACTGCAGTATCAAGGTAATAGTGCTCTGACTGTTAAAAAAACCCAGAATGACCCTTTTTTTAGTTTGTTGTTTGGTTTGTTGTCAGTGATTTGATTGTGTGTGTTTTTTTATAGTATTTATTAGGGTTTTTTCTCACACCCTGTGGGTCAAAGTTATACCTTCAGGGTAAACTATTTCCTTTCACCTCTTTGACTCAGGTTCTGTGACTGCAGTCAGTAGAACAAACAGCATTTTGTCCATTGCACAGTACACACCTGGTATCACCTTTCCTGTGAAAACCAGTCAGATTTGTCTGTGTGTGTGCTGCTGATTTGTTTATTCTGAAGTCACTGTGCTGATGTCAGTATGTGTACAACTAAAAGGTTTTATGGCAGCATGTATTTTCATATGATGGGAGGCACCTGTCTGTGGTGGATAGATAGATAGATAGATAGATAGATAGATAGATAGATAGATAGATAGATAGATAGATAGATAGATAGATAGATAGATAGATAGATAGATAGATAGATAGATAGATAGATAGATAGATAGATAGATAGATAGATAGATAGATAGATAGATAGATAGATAGATAGATAGATAGATAGATAGATAGATAGATAGATAGATAGATAGATAGGTCTGGTGATGTATGTTGATGCAGGTGATATCGTATATATTTAGCAATCATAATACAAAATATTTAAATGGTGGATGAATGGATGGATGGATGGATGGATGGATGGATGGATGGATGGATGGATGGATGAATTGATGGATGGATGGATGGATGGATGAAACAAAGAAATGCATGGATGGATGGATAAAACAAGAATTGTATATATGGATAGGTAGATGGATACATAGAAGAATATATAGATGGATGGATGAGTGGATGAAAAAGGAATGGATGATTGATAAATAGTTTAGTTGGATGGATAAATGTATGGAAGTGATGTATAAATGAATGGATGGGAAATGGATGAATAGAAGGGTGGATGGATGGATGGATGGATGGATGAAAACGGAAAAGATAGATAGATAGATAGATAGATAGATAGATAGATAGATAGATAGATAGATAGATAGATAGATAGATAGATAGATAGATAGATAGATAGATAGATAGATAGATAGATAGATAGATAGATGGATGGATGGATGGATGGATGGATGGATGGATAAAACAAGAATTGGATATATGGATGGGTAGATGGATAAATGGAATAACAGATAGATAGATAGATAGATAGATAGATAGATAGATAGATAGATAGATAGATTTTTGATAATGCAGTTAATGATGATACATTTTTCCTACTGTCTCTCAACATTTGATATTGGATTCTCTCAGAACCCCTTTCATCCCTCTCTCTCTTTCTCTCTCTCTCTCTCCCTCTCTCTCTTTCTCGCCCCATCGTGCCGGCATGCGGCCCGTCTCCATGACAACACCTCAGGTCAGCTCTGAGAGGTGGGAGGTAGTTAGTGTGAATTTTTTGTTGTTGTTTTATTGCCTGCCCCTCTCTCTCTCTCTCTCTCTCTCTCTCTCTCTCTCTCTCTCTCTCTCTCTCCCTCTTTCTGGTCTCTGTGAGACAGCAGCTGTGTGTGACAGCTTCACTGGAGGCTGGAGGTTTCCTCAGTTTACTTTAAATTCGAGAAAACAATGCAGTAAAGCGACGCGGCTCTCCCTCGTAGCGTCTTTGTGGTCCGTCTCCCATCAGAAGATGGAGGGGGGAAGCTGTATCAGCGGCCGTGTTTCTGTTAATGTGAAATGAATGCGTGCGTCTCGAGGGAGAACACTAATGTATGTTCGACCATGAACCAGCACGTGTGATGTAGAGGTGCCAAGGGGGGTGCTGATGAAAGCAGGTCCCTCTGACAGTCTTTCTGCTGATCTACAGCATGGCTTTGTGTTAGCACAGAAGCAATAATGTTTAGAAATCCCAGTGGGGCATGGAATAACACATTTTGTGTGTGTGTGTTTTTTTTTTTTTTTTTACTCACTTTTTGATCCAGTCTTTTGTCCTTTAGTCATGATGTCCTTCAGTTGTTTGACACGTTTCTCAGTCATTTCCTTCTTGTAACAGTGGCATTTGTTTTTTACAGTGTCCACACCATTCTGAGCTGCTGACGTCTGGTTGGAACGAGAGGATCTGCTCTTTCACACAGTCTACACGGGTAAGATGTGACTGGATTCTTTTTTCATTTGTATGCGATTCGATTTTTCACTGACTTTTTGATGTAGATTGTAATTCAGTAGCTGTGTCTTTTCAGACAGAGAGAGGGACAAAGTAGAGACATGAAAAGAAAAAAAAGATGAAAAAGAATTATTGATAAGTTTGGATTTATGACGTGCCTCCCTCCTCACTTCACCAACTACAAACTGTTACTAAAACCGAAAGAAATTAGCATATTTTACTAATATAAGAACACGCTTCTGTGTGCTGACAGATTGTTATGATGTTGAAAGCTGTGAAATGTCTGATCTCCATGTTTGGGTTGTTTGTGCAGTTGTGTTCTTGGTCATTTAGGGTGTTTTTTTTTATTCTACACTAAAATAGATTTTGTAAATAAATTATTTAAAGGGATAGTTCACCCAAAAATGAAAATTTGATCATCATCATGTTGAGCTACAAAAAGAGACATTTTGAAGAATGTGCTGGCCACTGTTTTCCTTCAATTGCAAGAATTGGCACTGGTTCTTAAAAAGCTTCAAAAGGACCCAAGATAATCATAAGTATCATAAAAGTGGACATCTGAGTTCATGATAACTTGAAGCACTGTAACTAAATCATTAGGTTAGTTCAACAGGAACTGGATTAATTTGTGAACAAATCATTCAGATAATTTGATTGAAAAACTGAAAATAACTATTTGTTTATCAATCAGGCATGGATTACTTTTTTAATAATTTTATGGTGTAATCTTTATGTGTCAGTCCCAATTAGGGCTGCGCAATTTATCGAAATTATCGAAATATCGCAAATGTACATATCGCAAGGGCACGCAATATCTGAATGATTTTAATAGGCTATTTCAACATTGTGAAAAGTGTACGTTTTAGGTTGATGCGTATAGCAGAGAATAGACTGAGCACACAACTGTTACTTATATGACTTGCTTGATGTTAAAAAGAGTTATTAAACGCAATAACTTGCGAAAAACAACTCCTTGCAGTCTCGTGCTGTCTGCTGTCTGACACACACACCAAAACGTGCGCACAAGCCGTGCGCACAAGCCGTTCTTTTTTTCTTGCCTTGTTACACACTCGAACTGTCAAATACACACACCGTTATGTCGAAATGGGTGTTTTGATGAGTATTCATGTAAACACAGTCGGTTATGCTTTAAGTGAAAGATATCAGTTGGGGAAAGAAATAGATTTTACACACTTAAAGCAATATCGTATCGCATATCGAATATCGCATTATTTAACAAGGATATCGCATATCGCATTTTTCTTCAATATTGCACAGCCCTAGTCCCCATTCGATTGCATGGAAATTAGAGACATTGTTCTTTAAAATTTCGCAATCTGCATTCCACAGAAGAAAGTAAGTAACTACTTTTCAGGGATCTGACACCAAAATAATAAATGCATTCGGATACAAGGTAGTAGCTAAAATTGTGAAGTGCACACATAGTACAATCAAACGGACAGATTGCAGGGAAAAAACATGAAAGTGCTGATCAGTTAATGTGCTGAATCTGCAGTTGAAGCTACATATGTTGCTCTGTCATCCAAAGTGTTCGATTTGGCCTCTGAGGGCACAAACTGGGCTGTCAGCAGTGTTAGGCAACAAGTGAGACACTTCCTACAAAAATAGCCAATGGATCAGTAAAGCCTTATATAATCTCATCTGATTTAATTCAGTGAAACATGATGAATGTGAGATTATCCAGAATCCTTCATATTCCTGTCATGACTAATGCGTTAAAAACACACACTGCAATGACTGCATACTTGACTTCTTGCTGTAGGAATGCAGTTGATAGTGGTTCAAAGGAGTGGCAATAGAATAAACATGCTCCAGACACTGATACTATGATTAAGCTAGGTGTTTTAAAGGTTTTACTTGAAATTAACGTTACATTTTCCCTAATGATGATCCCTGCTGTGCTTAGAGAGTGTCTGGCCCTGTTAGAGCAGATATACAGACGTGTGCTCTAGAGCTCAGCTGTGTTTAGTAAAAGAGCAGATAGAAATAGACAGTGATCTTGTGCCATGTGCATTAGCATGATGCTGCTGGGCAGTTGTTTTTGTGACGTATAATACTGTCAAAAATTCTGGGACCTTAGCTTATTCAGAGTTCGATAAGTCCAGACATCCCATTCTCATCTCCGTGCGTGCCATAACTCTGTCTGACTCACCCACCGCTAACCTAGCTTAGCACAAAGACTAGAGGTAAACGGCTCCAGCTAGCCTACTGCTCAATAAGTGACAAAATAAAGTCAACATTTTCCTATTTACATGTTGTGATGTGTATAGTTACAAATCGTGTACTAAGACCGACAGAAAATAAAAAGTTGCGATTTTCTAGACCGATATGGTTAGGAACTATACTCTCATTCCTGCGTAGTAATCAAGAAACTTTGCCATGGGTGCAGCGGCGCAATGATATTACGCAGCGCCTGAAAATAGTCCCCAGAAAATAGTCCCCAGCACACTCTCTGTGCAAGCAGGTTGTCACGTTGGTTATGTTGACGGAAGTTAGCCTATTTTCAGGCGCTGCGTAATATCATTGCGCCGCTGCACGATGTAACTATAGACATCACAACGTGTAAATAGGAAAATGTTGGCGTTATTTTGTCATTTATTGAGCAGTAGGCTAGCTGGAGCCGTTTACCTCCAGTCTTTGTGCTAAGCTAGGTTAGCGGTGGGTGTATCAGACAGAGTTATAGTACGCACGGAGATGAGAATGGGATGTATGGACTTATCTAATTCTGTCATTATTTACTCACCCTCATGTCATTTGAAACCTGAATTGCTTACAGTACTTTCTTTTCTTCATTGGAACACAAATTGAGTGGTGACCATGGCTAGCAAGCCAGATTTTCAGCGAATAAATACCTCAAGCATCATAAAAGCAGTCAATTTGACTTATGCTATATTCCAAGTAGGCCTATAGTGAACTGGCCTTTGAATATTTGCTTGTAATGCAAATTTGAACTCTGGCTTTATAACTACAGCTACATTTATTGCCTGAGAATTCTGTTCCTGCTCCACAAAAGGATTTGATGACATGACATGTATTACATCACAGCACATTTCGAACTGTGCAATGGCAGTGATATCAGCACATACTGTAAAAGCTCCTGTTCACCCACATACAGCATGTGGACAGATGACCACAGTTTATCTGAGCGCCGAGCAGATGGAACAGAGAGAGCAGTGTGCCAACCCATCCTTTCCTCCCGTATTCTCTAAAATAAACAGTGAAAAGAGATAGAAAATGGCATAGAAATATAAAATAGTGAATAAATGAATGAATTTTAACAATAAATGTATTTAAAAAATAAAGTATGATATATTACACATAAAAAAATTAAAACTTAATTGGTACTATATTGGTAACATTTTTAAATTCTGAATTAATGTATTCTGATATAGCATACTAAATATATTGAATAATCTGTCCTAGTTATGCATTTCATTGAATAAATTAGCAGGTTATGCACATTTTTCATTATTTAGCTGTACAATTCATTCATTATTTATCTATATTCATTCATTCATTCACTAATTAAGGTATGATGTATTATAAAAAAAGACAGAAATTATACTATTTTGGTAACATTGTTAAAGTATCTTAATTAAAAAAAAAACATTTCTAAATACGACCCACCATAGCAGCAATAATTCACATTCAAACCATGCTGGAACTCTAGAAATGCTTCTCTCACTGCATTGACCTCTGTCATCTTTCTAGAGGCATCATGTCTGGTCATCGAGATACCCTTCACAATCATTGTGTTTCTACAGAATACAAATAAGTATTTTTTATCAGTATTGTGGCCTCTCATAGAAGAGGTCTTTTATGAAATACGTGACCCACCATCTCAGTGTCTCATCACTGATGAAAAGAGAGTATAGATTTTACACAAGAGGACGGCACTGAGGCAGATTATACAGTCTGATCAACAGATTGTGTGACATTTGAGAGCTCCTTTACAATCAGTGTTGAATAAAACATAACATCCCCCCCTGTAACTGTCACACATGTGCTCGGGGAAAAGCGCAGCAGAAATGAAGTCAGACTTATGACTCGCAGCCTTCAGGAACCATTGAGTCATTTCTGGACATTCCCGGCTGCTTTTTAAATAATTAATGCTTTGTAGTAGTTTCTGAAGGCCAGTATATTTTAGTCTGACATTCATTTTGATTATATAGATATTTTTTATATTTTTAGCAACCTAGGAGGGTAATTTTACCCGAGTTAGGTAATTTTAGACTTTGTGTGCTCCACATCCTCCTGAGCTTTGTGATAACAATGCAAGTGATTGGTATTTACCTGAATGAGAAACTTGAAAAACAGGCCCTCACAGGAAGCTTTTATTACTCTAAAGAGTCTATTTCCCCTGTGAAATCCTGTGATTTTGATTGAAGTGGCCCTCTGTTTAATAGATGTGGGTTTTTTTTTTTTTTCATTTTGTGAATGCATTGTGAATCCTGCAATTTTATGTAAAATTATTCATGTGACTTTAAGCTAACTTTATTAATTAATTAAATATTTTATTTTACTATAAAACATCACAATTATGAGTGAAATGGTTCAAAATGTGAGAACTGATAACATTTTATACAAAATGATTAATATGACTTAAAGCCAACTTTTCTATATACACCGATCAGGCATAACATTATGACCCCTTTTGCTGCCAAAACAGCCTTGACCCGTCGAGGCATGTACTCCACTAGATTCCTGAAGGTGTGCTGTGATATCTGGCACGTGCACACTGTTGGCGCTTTCAACGGTGGACAGGGGTCAGCATGGGCACCCTGACTGCTCTGCGGCTATGCAGCCCCATACGCAACAAATTGCGATGCACTGCGTTTTCTGACATATCAGAACCAGCATTAACATCTTGAGCAATTTGAGCTACAGTAGCTCGTCTGTTTGATCGGACCACACGGGTCAGCCTTCGCTCCCCACATGCATCAATGAGCCGTGGCCGCTCTTGACCCTGTTGCCGGTTCACCACTGTTCCTTCAATGGATAGACACTGACCACTGCAGACCGGGAACACCCCACAAGAGCTGCAGTTTTGGAGATGCTCTGACCCAGTCGTCTAGACATCACAATTTGGCCCTTGTCAAACTCGCTCAAATCCTTACGCTTGCCCATTTTTCAGTGTGATTCAATTCACCTGTCAGGATGTTATGCCTGATCGGTGTATATTACTCATCACAACACATCACAAGTATGAGTTGAAAAGCAATGTGAAACCTATGCACATTTACATCCGAGATCTACTTATATTTTCCCAAGTTTTTACATTTCAATTTCAGAGTGTGTTCTTTATTTGAAGCGAATAGTTCTGCTCAGAGTGGTTTGGGTCATACTGTACTTTCAACTGAACTATAAACAGCATAAAGCAACAATGCAGTGTGTTAGTTGCCAGACAGGAGTGTGCTGACAATCAGCAACTTCCCAAAGCTCAGGAGAGAAAGAAAGCTCTCTCATTCTGCTGACACTGCAAAAACAAGTGACCCTTTAGCTGTGGATAACCTCACACCACCACTGTTAAATGAAGTTAGCTCATTTATTTAGATAGTAACTCTACGCTAAACCCTGGCAGCGAACTTCTAAAACAATGCAGGGCTGTGGTTTAGCATTGTCTTGCTTCCGAAAACGTCATTTGTTGGTTTTTGAACATAGCAACGAGGTAATGGCAGACAAACTGCCAACGGAGCAGTACAATAAGTACAGTTAAACGTCATGGCGTCTAATTATGACTTTCAAAAGACAAATTTGTTTGTTGTGTCATATAATAACATCTGAAATGAAATGCATGCTGTGAAACCAGCTCTATTTGTTCAGACAGATAATTGAATCAATTTCCTTGACTCATTGATTCTTCTTCATTCGTGCTCTTGCAAATGGGTCAAAGTAATGTTTTCAATAAACTGTTTGAGTAAACAGGGATTTGATTGGCCCAGAGGTACTTTATGAATTAAAATGCAAAACAAAACAGCATATTGTCTAGAGAACACATGTGAGCTGGTAAACAAACTTTAACCCTTTAAAAACAGCAAAAGCTTTTAGCATAAAGCTGCTGTATCATCTGTTTTTCCACTGTTTTGTCTAATTCCCTCTTTAAGGGCTTCAGACTTTAGTGTGAAAAGAGACATTTAATCATGTCCCCTCTCGTTTGGCCTGAAGGCATCCTGTGCTAAAGTAAAGAGCTGTTCATTCTTTTCAGTCTCCAATGACAGAGGAGAGCTGTTGAGAGGGCTTCTCTCAGTAGTGTCCTCTCCTTGGATTTACATTAAAAAGATGGATGGGTTTGGCTGGGTTTTGTGTGTCTTTTAATAGGCATGTGTGTGTAATAAGTGTGTTGCCGTGGACACGGGGGGATCGTTAAATTAGCAGCCCGGTTGGGTCTCTTGACTCAGGTCTTCTTCAGAGTGAAGGAGCTGTTGAGAAGAACTTGTACTATCAGAGGAAATAAGTTTCCCATGTACTCTTTCTGAGAGTGCATTCTCCAGATGGCTGTGAACTATAAAAGAGAGTGCCTACAAATACAGTACTTAATATTGCCAATTAAATTGCTTTTAAAAGGGTGATATAAAAATATATATATATATATTTTTTATCATTTATGTTTTTCCTATAAGGTCAACTTATAGTTGAGGTTTTGAGTTCTGAAAAGTTTTAAAACTTTTAAAACCCCCTTCATTTTAATTAATTAAAATGAGCTTAATTAAAAAAGAAAAAAAAATTGTCACAACTTAATTTAATTGTGTTTAATCAACGTAATATATTTTTTACGAAGTTTTCTTAGTTCAATTGTGTTAAAACTACATTCATAATTTTTGTTGACATAAATAACTGGGCAGTGGATCTGTAGATTCCAGCATGCTTTGCAAAGGACTGCATTAAATTAGAGTAAATTTAGGGATTAAAGGGTTATTTTATGTGTTTTTCAGTAAAGGGGAAGATAGTTAGTTAATGTTAGTGTTTAATGTTCAGTTATGTTGGGCATTTATAGGAGTTTCTTTAATGTTTTTGAATTTTGTGGTACCATTATGCAGAAGAGTAATGCCTGTGTTTTTGGCTGTGGGCACTCAGTGATCTATGCTAATGTCAGGATTGACACTCTTTTCTTATTTGTTCATTATATACATTGTGTATAATGATGAATGAAACTTATAATTGATTTTCCAGTTAAATGTTTTAATTTAAGTTTGACAAGCATAAAAATTTATCAATTTCATTTAAACTGTATTTGATCAAATTGAGTTAGACCAACTCAATTACATTTAATTGAATGAATTTGTTTTAGTTGAGGCTACATATATTTATTAGATGGAAACAAACTGCCCGCAGTTTGTCCAGTTATTGTTGTCCAGTGCAGTAGAAGGCAGATTCTTTGGGGAAATCGGGGCTACCTGAAAACAAAGAAGAAAAGCTGTAGGAAAAACTATACATAATGTTTAACATAATACATAACAATAAACACCCATAATGCACTGGGCATGTTGCCATCCAAGGCCACTCCCACCAGTCTGCAATGACCAAAAAATCAAATACTCCCTTGCTTTAGTAGGAAATACCTCTTAGCAAACTTTTAGTCATAATGGTGTAGACGTGTTTTGTTTTCGGGTGCTAGATTAAACATTTAGTGGGAGTTACTTTGGGTTTCCATTGAAGGATCCAGTGTGTTGTAGGCAGTGGCTAAAAGAAGCAAAGAATCGTAAATATGGAGAGAACGCAACTATGGAAAATCTGAAAAACCTCTGTGTTTTGCAGTTGCAGTTAATCGAATTACTACGAACACAGTGTTTTAGGCCAAACGGAGGGGGGAAACTGAAATAAACTGCCGTTCTTTTACTTCCGCGCAAAGCAAAACGCTATGGCGTACAGGTAAGAAAGCTGTTGCCATAGCCTTCCATTTTTACCACTGCTGTTTAAAGAGTAGACAAAGTACAATACAATGTTCAGTGACAGACTCTTACTATAACTGTTCTATTAATAACACTCTCTGTCAATCCGACTGTCCGTGGGCGGACTTCTAAAGTTAAAGAAATTTTATTTCTAATGTTAAAGAAAGAATTGATGTGACACATTTTAATTGTGTCTTTAAAGTGCTTCTTTAGGCTTTTTGTGTGTCGTAAATTAATATTGTTGTTAAATATATACATTTCAGGGGGTTTGGTTTTTGTGTGGATTGGTCTATAAGATGTGCAGTGTGTCTGCAATGTTGAATAAGTTCACCCTTTCACTTTACATGAAGTCTCTAATCATATTGGTCTGAGTTTATTTTGTGTCTCATTCTCATGGTAATATCCAGCCCTTCTCAGTACACACTCTCTGAAAGACCCTCCCCAACCTGGGATGGACAACTGTTGATGGTTCTCACACTTCTGTGGCCTTATACACGGGATAGATGAAAGTTTCATTAAAGGGACTCATGTAATTACAGTATTCTGACTTAGAACTAGACATTTCAATAGAAAAAGCAAGCATTCTTTACTATGGTATGGTAACGGACCAAAGGTTGGTTTAAAAGGATCTCTGGAAACAAACTCAAATACGAAAAATTTTGTCAACAAGGACTTCTGATCTCCCTTTTGGTGAAAGAGAATTAGCACTTGTCAACACAAACAACAAGTGAGCCAAACCCGCAAAAGGCAGCAGTTGGATGTGGTCAAAACAAACCCATATGAATGAAGACCTTTCGACCATGTGACTTATGGTCTCTGTTCACTTTTTACAGTAGAAGGCCATTCATATGTAAATTATGTCATTCATTTGCATATATTCTTCTAAATTTATGCAGGGTTTATGCTGAGATGAATACTTAAATAGACTGGTTTTGGAAAAGCCTGTGGCAAAATGTCTCTTGCTGAAAGTGATTTTGCATGATGACATAAATAGTAACTCAAGTTATGTGAGTGTCTCTAAATATAAAATATTTGGATATTTTTTTTAAGCATTTATGGAAAATTGTTGATAAAAAGGTTGACTCTGTTTTTTTTTAGAGCATGTGACACATATTCCCTTTAGTGTGTTTATCTTTTTTGCCCATTCAGGGTGGCCTTCATCTAATAAAGAGGCCATTAGCCAAGTTGGTCCAGAAAAGGGGCCTCAGAAGCCCTGCTGCCCTAGATTGAGATCCATCTTTTAGGACAGAATGACAGATGCCCGTGCCTTTAGTCCTTCATCCAGCCAATCAGAGAATGATTAGATCAGATTACCTATGCTGCATCTCTCCTCTATCTCTGTAGGTTCTGTCACGATATGAATGACTCAGCGCAGTATCTAAATAAGTTGTTTTTCTCTGTTCCAGGATGTTACCCAAAGCATCCCTCTGAGCTGTTGTAAAGTCTACGTGTGCCAAAGGGCCAGGGCTAAAAGCCACCATTTAAAAGCAGACAAATGTTTATCATTTATATTTAAATAGTATATTTATTTGTGAAAAGTATTATTTAACAAAAATAAATATTCATTTATTTTTGAGCCATGCTGCAGTCTCATGACCTTTTCCAATCTCTTCCCCACACTTACTCTCTTTATTAACAAAAGTGTCTTGATGCCCAAAAAAAAAAAGAAAAAAAGGAAGGAAATCTGAGAGCTATTATGAAAATATATGTCAAATGAAGCAATGTAATTGAATGTTTCATTAGTTTGTCTTGATTCAGTTCATTTGACCAGAATGTTAATATCCTGAATTCGGGCACAACATCTGTTGGTTAATTCATTCAGTCATAAATCATGAATTATTGCCAGAGAAAAAGTGTTGAACATTTAATGATTAAAAAACGATGTTGTTTGTGCAATGCACATTGTAATTCAGACAGACATTGACTGCACAACAGAGACATGAATCTAGACTTTGTCTCTATGGCCCTGTTTACACTTGGCATTAAGATGTGTTTTGTCAATCGGATTACAAGGGAACAATGCTAAATACAGGTGTAAATGGGATCTAAAACATTTTGAGCTTGTACACTTTCAACCATTCACTCAGGAAAAAAAGTGTGTTGGATATACATGATTTAATCTTGTACATCGCACCCACATGAATCGATTAAGTTAAACAAACATAATTTGTTCATGTTACTTCAACATCATGGAATGAAGTCTTTAAGTGACCCAATTAAGTAGTCTCAAAGCGAATTTTATATGGCTCCTGGACATTATTCAGGCATTCAATTTCATATATTCATTCATCCAATTCAATTTCATATATTCATTCATCCAATTCAATTTCATATATTTTAATGTAACACAACTGAATTATAATACTACTCTAGCTACTTTTACCTAGCAATAGCACACATCAGCATCTTAAATGCTAAGCATTAAGAGCTCCTTCAGCACGGCAGTTATGACATTGCTGTATTAGTCCACAGCCTAAGCAAATGCTCCACTCTTATCCACAACTGTAACCCACTGTCATTTAAATTGTTCTAATAATTCCAACATAATTCAACATTAAACATTATTACACACTATCACGTCTCTCCCCCTTTTCTCACCTTGCTCAAAAATACATAAAATAACACTTTTGCATACCTGCCCAGTTCATTCATGCCTACGCAAATCATTCATGTAATCTCAACGTAAATGGATTAAGTACTTCCATTTTGCATATATTTAATTGGATTGAACACAATCAAATCAAGTTAGGACAAAGTTAGGATCTGAGGTAGTCGAAAACGCATTAGACTGGATTGCTTTCATAGTGTAAATGCTCATGTGGCCGAATGCATTCGGAAATTGTGGGAAGCGCGCTAGCCAGACAGGATTTAAACTTTTTTTTAAGTTTGGTTTGAAGACAAAAAACGTACCAAACACAATGTTCTCTCACCATCACGCACTGAACGCGTTATGCGTTGTCTTGCGGCTGTCAGAGCAGAAACGTAAGCTGCTGCTCTACGTGTTTTTCCATCGTCTCCAGTGAGCTTATTTCATCCATTAGATGAAAAGATCTGAGAAATCCCATACATTTCCCCGCCCATAGAAGAAATCAGAACAGAAGAGACGGATTAAAACACCAGGAGTGAACGTGAATCCCTCGCTCGTCTACTATTTATGATCTGATCGACCAAAACGCATCTTAAGTGTAAACAGGGCCTATGTTGCATCTTATTCTCTCATTTTAAAAGGCACAGATGACATTGCTACTTTCTTTTCACAGATTCTTATGTTTGAGAATAGCTAAAGGTCAAGCCGATTGCATGGCAACAGGAAATGTGATTGACAGTTTCCATTTAAGACATTGTCACTGTCACTCTCTCTACTGCAACTGGCCAGTTTGGGTTTTTCCAAAGGGCGCTTGAGCACATACTGTCACCATAGCAGCCATCAGACACGCTGTGCACATTGTCTGAAATACTGATGTGCTAAATCTACTTCTCTTCTTGTGTTGAGGGAGTCTTGCCTTTTTCTTCAGCCAGAAAATGTGCTAAAAGGCCCTTGAGTTTGTTTCTTCACTTCTGTCATTCATTTTTTGACTGCACATTTTTGTTTTGTTTTATTGTTGTAATAAAATTTTATTTCTCATATATAATTCCTATCATGAATTAATATAAATTAATAAAGTTAATATTTTTTTATTTTCATATCCGTATATCTTTTCTAATGTGACTTGCCTAACTGAGAATCAGGGTCTCCTAAAGACTTGTCTGAACATGGAAAGCATTACATTTTTAAAGCATATTTGAATCCGTGTCCAAGCAACTGGCCTCTACTGTGGATTTATCACTGCCTAAAGTGTATCTAGGTAACCATTCCTGAATCACAGAGAAATGTGATATAGATATATTAGATATGTATCACAGAGAAATGTGATATAGATATATTCCAGAATGTGGCATAAGTGACATCTCACGGTGCATGTGATATCCAGAAGAACCTTTCTCTGTCTTGAATGTCTGAAACCTTCACCTTGAGATAATTTTTCTGCTCTACAGAATCATGCACTCTCTCTCTCTCTTGCTGTATGACTCCGTCAAGGCTTCTGAGCTCATGAATTATGCAAAGCAGAGCCCATTTCCCTGACACAGCCTGCTACACAGCAGAATCACTCAGATAGCACTCTCTCTATACCTATAGGCAGGATCGACCAGTGCTAGTTCACTTCTCTGACACATTATACTCCTCCTTCCTCACTGAAAACTTTTTACTTGGGTTTATACAGAAAAAAAATCATTGCAGTCACTCATCCATCATAATGATCACGTGTTTTACAGCAATTGTAATTCCTGTGTAAACATGTTTATGCCACATTAAAAGCTTATAGTCAGTGTCTTAGATTGTAAATTAATATAAATTAATATGTTAATATTTTTGGTTACACTTTATTTTAAAGTGTCATTGTTACAGTGTAATTATATATTGAGTACTAAGTGATATTAATTAACTTCATGTACTAACTAAACAGTTATGGTATGATTAGGGTTTTGTTGAGGGTTAGTTGCATGTAATTATGCATAATTTACTGTTATTACTATGGTAAGTACATGTAACATGTAACAAGGACACTGTAAAATAAAGTGTTATATTATTATTATTTCCCTATCCACAGATTTATTTTCATTTTCGGTTTTGGTTTTGTTTTGTTTTCTAAAGAGCATTGCATTTTTAAACCACATTCTGCTTTTAACTGCTTTCTGAAAGAATGCGCTTCATAAATTTCTATTCAGTGCATGCAGAAAGCTGAACGATAAAACAAAAGGCTTTCTGGAGCAGGAAAGGTATTTGTCCTTTTTTTGAAGGGGGTCTCTTAACCCACCTCTGAGGAACCAGACAGCAGGCTGTGTAATTTTGTGCTTCAGCCATGTGTATTGACATCCATATGCCAGTGCTGAGGGTGCTGCTGCCATCACAGCATCCCAGTCTCTTCCAGCTGAGTGCCCTCACATGTCTCTGTGTATGTCCAGAGCCCACGCGAGCTGTCCGTCTCCAGCACGGATTCCCTAATAAAGATCTTGCCATCTGTTTGTGCTTTTAGTAACATAAAAAGGTCATTATTTTTTATATCTTTTTTTCTCTTTCAGACTCACTGGCTAATCATTGGATGCCCCTGTACTGTATGTTTGAATGGTCACATTGAGTGCGAATCACAAGGCCCAGTTGCTTTGACCTGGAGGGGAAGGATTTTCATGTAACGCACCCTGCCATGGACAGGAAGAGGAGTTGCACGCTCTGTGAAGGAGCTGTGATGATGCTGCTGCTGCTGGGTCACATGACCACTGGATTAGAAGTGCCTCTAGATCGTGAGTACTGTGCAGTGACCAAAATGAAATCGTATGTAATAATTCACACTAATGTAGATTTATTTGACATCAGTGCACAAAAAAGTTCCCTAGCCTGTTTTAAAAATTTAAAAAGTCAAGATGTGTGATTGACATGAAGAAGTAGTCTTGGATCTTTTTAGACATTATAGACAAGATTAGAAATCCAATCAAAGGGGTCATGACATGACATGACAAATCAAATTTGCCATAAACTTTTGACATATCAGAGGTCTTTAAATGAGCCAGCAAGTTTCATAGCTTAAAACATTGCCCTCTTATTAACAAAACACTTATTTAATAAAGCTCTAAAAATTGAATATTGTGAGGTTTGTGATGTCACATGGGCAAACACATTTGCCTCCAGAGCAAGACATTAGGCTTGTTCGACTTCACCCAGCGATGCGCAGACCGATCGGCGGCTGACTTGAAGCAGTGCATGCCGGTTAGAAATTTTGTCCGACTAGAGGCAGGGCCGACGCCACGTGACAGTGACATATGTCAACAAAGTGCCGCGAGAGCGATTCGAGAGCAGCCGGCTGATACAGCCAGTGCAGTTTCTCCAGAGCGACTGCAAGAGTCTGCACGGACTCTGATGACGACACAGCTGTTCCACGATTGGCTGGATTCACCGCATGACAGCAATCACGCGTGTTTCGTGTTTATTCTGAAACCTTCAGCTCCACTAATGCGCACAAATCTGTTTTTTATAACAGTAAAACCTCCTTTCATGTAGTCGCGATGTTATATTGTCATGTTTATCAAAATAAAACTGATTAAAAACGCAAACCCCACTTCATTGATAGTGTAGGATTATATGTTGAACTCTATTCTTGTACAAACACACGCTATATTAAGCAGTACATAAAGTATTACATGACAATAATGTCTCTGAAACATCTGTGCATTGCCAAATATTGCATTTATTTGACTTCAGCTGATAAAGTATGCAAACACAGCGCGAGCGTCACTGTGGGAAGCAGAATGTGTCCGACTTCACGTCTCCGTTTGCAGCTCCTCCCCGTCTGCACGCGGCTACTCTCGCCGTTCAGTTGAATCCGCCGCAGCCGATGTTGAACACACCTAATGACGAATAGTTATACATCATCAAACCACTGGCCCCGCCCACTAGCATTCAGTTGCTTAATGGCTGACATGTGCATACTCTGGATGTGAGCATCGTGTCACGTCAAAAGCAAATAGAATCCATCAAGGCTGTAACCATGTCTTGAACAATTTTTTATAAAGCCTATAGAAACAGAACAGTGAAGGATATTCTAGGTCTAATTCTAGTTGGGAAATAATCATTTTGAACAATTAAAATATGCACAAATGCATGGACTGCATTTATATAGTGCTTTCAACAGACTCATGGCCATCCAAAGCACTTTACATATTGCCTCACATTCAACCATTCATACACCGACGGCGGTGTCAGCCATACAAGGCGCCATCCAGCTCATCGGGAGCATCTGGGGTTAGGTGTCTTGCTCATGGACACCTCGACACTTGGTCAGGTGGAACTGGGGATTGAACCACCAACCTTCCGGTTTGTAGACAACCTACATGAACCACTGAGCCACTGGCTCAGAGAGCGGTAAATTCCGCCTACTTTGATTTGATTGGCCATCTCAATCATTTTGACATTGATGAGCGCTGTTAGACCGCTGTGGCAGACCAGACTAAAAATGCAACGTTACATACTCCTCGCACTTGAGTTTGTCAACAACAGGACATATGGATGGAGTGAAAGAACGTTCGCTTTGAGATGTCAGCTCTTTTGTGTCTCTGTACAGACTTCAGAAGGATCCCAGTGTTGGAAACAAGTGGTTTATTTTGTTTATTTAACATTAAAAGTGAACCTCAAGGAACATATTAAAATATATAAATATTTTTAAATCCCTGTCATGACCCCTTTAAAGATTTTCAATCCAGATTAATTTGAGCACGCTAAAAATAGTTAAATATCCCTCATTATAAAAATGGAAATGCAGTAGAGCATGTCACCGTGAGTCCTCGCAGTGTGTTTTTCTTTTCTCAGCTGCTGCTCTCTAGAGGTGCGTTTCACGTTTACATACTGACAGTGTGTTAAGTCAGCATCACTACTGTAAGCAGAATATACAAGGACTTTTAGAGAGCATGGTCACTCTTTCTCCTTCCATCTTTCTATTTATATCACTCTCTCTGTGGCTGTGATCAACCACATGAATATATAATATATGCTACCGTTCAAAAGTTTGGGGTCAGTAAGATTTCTTTTAAAGAAATTAATACTTTTTTCAGCAAAGATGCATTAAATTGATAGTAGAGACATGTATAATGTTACAAAAGATTGCATAAAGAGTAAGGCATATTTTTAATGACAAAGTAGTTTGGTTATTTACTCACAGAATATATTGTTCAGTTTAGAACTTTTCTTATTAAACAATCGCTAATGCATGATGCAGGTGGTAAAGCCAATGAATCATCGACAAACAATCAGCATCCATCCGAACTGCATTAGGAGAATGAAATGGCATGAGAGTTGCATGATGGGTAATGAGTGCCCAACACACCTCCGGAAGTTTTTCTGAGGGAACGTGATTTTGTTTGATCTTCTCTTCTCTCTTCTTCTCTTACACTAATTTGAACTCTTTTACTCTCTGCTTATGTATTTCCTGATTCATTTGGACAAAAAAGCTAAAGTTCTGGAGGGATGTAAGTCTGGGCACTTTTGCTGTGAAATTTGTTGTGAATTAGATCTACTGTAACTTGAATGTCTTTTGCTTACTTCGCTTTGAAGTGTTTATGATTTTGATATGCATATTAGCTTGTATCTTTTATTAAACATGAAATGATCCATAAAGCTATATGTAAATTATAGCAATGTTCTGCCATGCCAACAAGAACTTTCATGAGAGTTTGTGTTGCATGCTGCATGCTCTTTGGTTGTTTGTCTCTTTGGGTTTTGTTACATTGATAAACTAAAGCTGGGCACATTTATATTTTTAGATATTTTCTTGCAGAATCAGTTTCTGCAAAGGTGGTGCATCTGTGCTGGTTTGTGTCAAGGTGTGTGTGTGTGTGTGTGTGTGTGAGGGGGAAATAGAGATGCTTGTCTTCACGCTGCTTTCTGTGCTTCAGTGCCTCAGCCTCCCACAATAACTCATCAGTCCCCCAAGGATTACATCATCGACCCTCGGGAGAACATCATTATCCACTGTGAAGCGAAAGGAAAGCCTCATCCCAGGTGGGTGTCACTTTGAATCACCATGGTTACCGCTACTGCAGATTCCGCTGTTGTGGATGGATACTTGGTGCCTGACACCTACTAAACTCTTCTTCAAACATTATGCAGGTCTTTAACCCTCTGGTCCTCTTCGTCACATTTGGCACCTTTTTTTGCGTGCTCACGTGTTACAATTTCCGGTTTATAACCAATTTCAATTGTGCGTCATGAAGAAAGTGAGAGTATGAATACACATGAATTAATAAAGCTGTATTTGCTCAAAATGTGGCTTTTGTTACCGCAGTAGTATATCTATAATATCACAGCCATATGTCCGCTTTAACGCATTCTTGGATGACGAGCACACACAAAAAAATCTTGTGCGCACGCAATAGTTTCGAATACTAGTAATGGAATACTGCGGAGCCCCTAAAGGGACCTTTTCAAAAATAAAAATATACAGACTTTTGAGTGCGCACAAGAAACTTTCACTCTGTAGTAGCGAAAGTTGGGCTCTGTAGTATTCCATGTTAAAATAGAGACAAGGAATTTATGTAAAAAAACGTATGTAATGCCATGGTGTAACCACTAGATAGTTCTATATAAAGTGGCTTATGAATTCTCTATTGTTTTTTAGACATACATACTTATTTTTAAGTTGTGGATTTGGATTTATACTTAGACATTCTCAAAGACTACTTTTTGTCAAGGTTTAGATGTTTTTTTTTAGTGTTTATTTTGAAGTGTCAGTTTTTGCATTGATTTTACTACTTTCAAACCTGAACACATAGGAGGGCATTTAGTTACACATACAGTAACATCAAAATTCAATATGTGTGTCTATTTTGGACTTTATATTTTAGAGTGAACCCCTTCATTGCTGTGTTTTTTTTTCTCCACAGTTGCTGATTTGTAGTTAGTACCACCAAAAGATTCCGATTTTTCGTTTTTTTTTTTTTTTTTTTTTTTTTCATTCATTTCTTCATTTCTTATGTTCTAAAAAAATTCAGAACGTAAAATCTTTCACCATTTTTGACCGAAGAGGCCCATTTTTTAAATGGCTATTTTTTCATCATTAGGCTGAAATTCCAAGCTGCTCTTTCCCATGCATCAAAAGTGGATGGCGATTTACACTGCCAATCACCTTAAAGGACACAAAAGCATCATAAAATGATCTTTTAAGTGACTTGTGTGTGCTATAATTCAAGTCTTTTGAAGTCATACAAATAGCTTTATATAAAGAACAGACTAAAATGTAACTGTTTTATTACCATTTTAATTATCATTGAATAACCGCTTAAATATTGTATTCTTTCTCACACAAAGCTGTCGTATGTCTTTAGGTCTAACACAAAAGTCTTGTACAAAAGTCATATAGACCACATTTATTATGCTTTATTTATCCTTTTTTCCTGGAGCTTGACAATTTAAATCACTATCCAGTTTTTTTGTATGGAAAAGGGCAAAATATATATATATATATATTATGTTTCACGTAAAAAAATAAAAAAAATTAAAATAAAGAGTGATGTGTGAGGGTGGACCAAATTTCAAATAGTTTTCATTTTTGAGTGAACTGTTCCTTTACACAAACAACTTGATTGACAAGTGAATAATGATTAACGTTTTTATAAATAAAAATATTAATTGCAACGTCACTGTGTGTGCATGTAATGGATTTTCTGTTTTCACTCTAGCTTTTCATGGACACGTAACGGCACTCATTTCGATGTGGAAAAGGATTCAAAAGTTATTATGAAGCCCAGCTCAGGCACTCTGGTCATTGACATCAGTGGAGAGAAGGCAGAGGCGTACGAGGGCGTGTATCAGTGCATCGCCCGCAACGAGCATGGCTCTGCCATGTCCAATAACATCGTCATCCGTCAGTCAAGTAAGACAGGCACAACTAAACACAGAGAACAAGTCGCTTTGGATAAAAGCGTCTGCCAAATGCATAAATATAAAACATTTTAAATACCACAGGAATGCTTTTTTAAATATTTTTTTCAGTCGCCTCCTGTCAGCTTTTTTTGATTGAGGGTACAATTCTGTTTCATAGGGTCCCCCTTGTGGTCAAAAGAGAAAAATGAACCAGTCATTGTACAGAGGGGAATGTCTCTAGTACTGCAGTGCAGACCCCCGGCTGGCCTGCCTCCTCCAATCATCTTCTGGATGGATAACAGTAAGAAAATATCACATATATTCACATACTTTTATTACAATAGCCTGCCACACACGGGTGTCTAGCACATCCTAGAGTAAGCAGCCACTGAAATGGCATTTGGTTATGTTTTCATATACTTTACATGGCAACCCGAGTATGTAAATTCGCTGCTCTCATTGTTATTTCATGGTCTTTCTTTTATTGGCAAATGGTGTTCACAATGATGTTATATGCTTACGTCTGCTCTCATAGTACTCGATAAGGCTGGCAAAAGGCCAAAAATCAAATGCAAACAACATTTGTCTACTCCGTTTTGTCAGATTTCCAGAGACTTCCCCAAAACAGTCGTGTGTCCCAGGCTTTAAACGGAGACCTGTATTTCTCCAATGTGCTCATGGAAGACTCTAGAAATGACTACATCTGCTACGCCCGCTTCCCACACACTCAGACTATCCAACAGAAACAGCCTATCACCGTCAATGTGCTGGACAGTAAGTGTTTTGTGTCACCAATTTCTGTTCCAAAAATGTAAATCATGTTTTGTAATAGAAGCAACTCTGCATTTTTATGGTAAATTAAGCTTGCAAGATATATACAGAACCAGATTTTACATATTATTCACAAAAATGGCATTAATTATCTGTACATAATTTATAAAAATTATTGTACTAAATAAATAATTTAATGAATTAAATTGACAGCCCTAGTGAGTATTTAAGGGACAGTCGCATTGTCCCTTTAGTTTTTAAATGCCGCCTCAGTTTTTTTCCAGAACGGCAAATGTCAAAAAATTGCATGCTCATTATTTTCTGTTGTATTCCAGTCGAAGCTATGAATGACACTGTGTTGGCAGCTTTTTTGAATGGCTCAGATTTTTGGGGTGGTGAGTGCTAGCAGAACTTCTCCAAGTGAACCCAGCCTTCATTCCTCCCATCACTTGTGTTTCTGCCTAACCAAGAATAGCTCATTTCCTAATATCTCACTTATAACCAGAAATATAACCCACTTCTATAGAATCCCAACCCTGACCTCAAACAACTTCCTCTTTATGAAGGTCTCACGCTGTGCCGCACTTGGCATTAATATTCATTTCTTTGCATCTTTTTTTAATAAAAACCAATTTAGTCAGATTTAACTAACAAAAGGACTGAAGCCAACACTACAGGAGTTATCATGGGAATTACTGGAAATTTGAAACAATTAAATTTGCAGTGTTTATGGCAACAAACATTTCCAAAATTACTGTATATGAATGGTAATCAGTCCTTTTTCTTTGTTTTTTAATTGTCTAATTAACATTTAGGTAGTGTCTGCAGTATCTTCTACTGGTCAGTTCACTAAACTTTCTCCTTTCTTTGTATCGAACTGAATAAATGTATTAGTGTTGCATAGAACATTCTATACAACACTATATAAAGTACTCGTAAAATATCTCATGAAAACATTGTTCATTCATTTATGTTTTCATTTGGATCCTTCCATTCACTTTTAAAGGCCCGGTCCATCCAAAAGAAGCAATGGAAGGATAAAATTCTTGTTATTTAATATGAGGTTCACTTGATCAAAGACATCAGTGCGATTTAAGTCATAAGGCTTTCTGGGAACATTTCTGAGTTTCAGAATAAGTATATTCTCAAACGTTTTCATTTTATAGCGTTGAATTTGATCAGCAATACGCTTTTTGGACACCAGTTCATCTGCCTTGTTCATGTGTGGTTTCACATACCAAAATAGATTCTTTTCCCCTCACATAAGTCCTGGGTAATAACCGGCTGGTTACAAGACTTGTCTTTCTGATTGTTACCAATCCCTGTTTTAGACACTCCATCTGGGGAGAGAGCGCCCACTTTCATGCACCCACCAGGAACGCACAGTACCACTACGGTCCTGAAAGGAGACACGCTGGAGCTGGAATGCATCGCTGATAGCCTGTAAGTAGCAGGAAGTGGATAAATGAGTCTACCTTGGGTCGAAGAGTTGCTAATGTTTTGCTTCCATATCCATTTGTTCTTCTGATTGTAGTCAGATTGTATCAAAGGTTTTGCTTAAATGTGACAAACATTTCAAAAGTTTTAGACTTTTTTTGTGTGTGCTTTTCAGTCCAACGCCAGATATCTCCTGGACTAAGGTGGTCGGGGAGCTGCCAAGCGGCCGTTTCTCATTTCACACTTTCCAAAAAACTCTGAAGATAACAGAGGTGACAGAAGCGGATGGGGGAGATTATCGCTGTTTAGCCAAGAATCGCCTGGGGAGCAACCATCACACCATCACTGTAGTGGTCAGAGGTCTGTCACAGGACGTCTTTTCATCTGTCACATCTCAAAAATCCTGTTTAGTCACATCATTCACTGACCCCTGGACACCATCCTGAACCATTCATGGACTTGAGCTGATTTGAAAGACCCTTTGTGTTTCCTGTTGGTTTGCCAAATATCCAAAATTATTTGTTACTGTTTGTTTTGTGATATATGATAGGATAATTCTAATCTTTGGCACAGGAAATAACATTCTACATTTTTGATTAAAACATTTTGTCAGTTTGATTTTGAACTCTCTTCTTCTGTCTCCACAGCGGCTCCTTTTTGGATCAGTGCCCCTCAGAACCTCATCCTGGCCCCGAGAGAAAAGGGACAGCTCACCTGCGGGGTGGGTGGCAACCCTAAACCCAAGGTCACATGGTCTGTCAACGGAATTCCCATTGAAAGTATGTCACCCACTCACATAACCACTTTCTGTGAGCTTTTGTCAAAATAATTAACCTTTTCACCAGAATCACTTACATACGTTTTTTTATTTTCTTTTTTATTTGTACTATATCTGTTACTTTCATGCTAAATCATTCTATTGCTTTTGTGCCAATAAAAAATATTGCTCTGATTAAATTATAAATTATATCATCTAATATATAGCCAAAAAGGTATTTCTCCCTTCAGATGAAGATATCTAATTTTTGTTAGTAGCTTATAGCATAACTTTTTCAAAAGAATGGCTTGATTATAGTTTTAGTATGGTTATAAATTATGATGTGATTTCTTGATAGACTCACATAGGGACCCCAGTCGGAAAATCGAAGATGACGCTATTACCCTCAGTGATGTTCAGACAGGCTCAAGTGCCGTTTACCAGTGCAACGCCTCCAATGAGTACGGTTACCTGCTGGCCAATGCCTTTGTCAGTGTTCTGGGTTAGTCACAATTCCATCCTATTCTATTCTATTCTATTCTATTCTATTCTATTCTATTCTATTCTATATTTTTAAACTGTTCTGTAAATATATTATATTATGTTTCAGCTGAACCTCCCAGGGTGCTGACTCCACCAAATCATGTGTACTCAGTCATTACTAACAGAAGGGCTCTATTAGACTGCGCTTCGTTTGGCTCGCCCCTCCCAAAGATCACATGGTGAGGGTTTTTTTTTTGGTTCTTTAATGTAGCGTTCATTTTCATTCTTTTTAAACTTGTCTCTAATGTCTGGAAAAGTGTTTACTGTGAGTTAATGGTGCATGCTGATGATGTGTCTGTAATCCGCAGGTTTAAAGACAGTCAGAGCATACTGGATGGCGACTCGTACATCATTTATAAAAACGGTACCTTAGAGATCAGTGTGGCTCAGTCAGTAAACAGCGGCAAATACACCTGCATGGCCTCAAACAATCTTGGCAACAAAGAGAATCACGTTTACCTGGAAGTGAAAGGTAAGTGAAAGCTAAATTGAATTGTTCCAGTTTAAAGGGATAGTTCACCCAAAAATGAAAATTCTGTCATCATTTACTCACCCTAAAGTTGTTCAAACCTGTATGAATTTCTTTCTTCTGCTGAACATAAAGGAAGATATTTGGAAGAATGTTTGTAACCAAGCAGATCTCGGCAGCCAAGTGTTTTCCCCCCACTATGGTAGTCAATGGCTGCAGAGATTGGCTTTTTTACAAACATTCTTCCAAATATCTTCTTTTGTGTTCAGCAAAACAAAAAAATGTATACAGGTTTGGATTAACTTGAGTGTGACTAAATGATAACAGAATTTTCAGTTTTGGGTGAACTATCCCTTAAAATCAGTGTGGTATGTTGAATGAAGGAAGGAATAATAGACTAAAGGAAGCAGTAAGATGGGAAATGTTGGTGAAAAGAGGAAGATTTATTTCATTTTCTCTCTTTCCGCAGAGCCTACACGAATCCTCAGACAGCCTGGGTATAAAGTGGTGCAGAGAAACAGCATGGCTGTGTTTGAGTGTAAGGTCAAACACGATCCCACTCTCTTTCCATCAATGATATGGCTCAAAGATGACGAAGAGCTTCCTGACGATACTCGGTATGATCTGCAATCAGTGCTGCAATTCTTGTTTAAATATAAGCACCATCTAAGCAATAATATATAAATTATTTTATATGTATTTGAGCCTTAGTAAAACAATCCCAGGCTGTTATTATTGTTATAAAATATACAAAAACACATTTAGATGCTGAATTGCTTTAATGGCGTTTCATGTCAAAAGGGTTGCCTACCTATAATGTAAAGCATATAACTTAGTTTGAGAAAAGTGAAAACCTTAAATGCTTTGAAAGGTGGAATGTAGCCGCTCGCTTTTGACTAACAGGTGTGTATGTGTGTAGCTTTGAGGTGGGCATTGATAGTCTGACTATACATGACGTGACAGAGGATGATGAGGCCAACTACACCTGCATCAGAAACACCACCCTGGACCACGATTCAGCCAGCGCCACACTCACAGTTGTTGGTACGCTCGGTTTATACATCACTCTCAAAAACTGTACAGTATACAACATCGCTTCCTAGATATGGCTTCATTTTGTTAATACAGATTATATGAGTGCTGTTGAAAAGTTGGAATTGTACTTTTTTGTATAATTACCTTTTGACTTCCTCAAACCTGCTTTCCTTGTCAGAGGCCACACCAACACCACTGGGTAAAGCTCACTTCTTTCAGTTCCCAAACAGGTCCCAAACCCATTTGACACATTTGTTTTTTTATTTCTGTTTTTGGTTTGTTTATCCCTCTTCACCTCCCTAATATGTGCTTATGAATGTGTTTTGTGCATATTGGCCATTAATAAATAAACTGTTAAAGGCAATTAAGAGTTTTTATTTTAATCTTGTTTACAAATAAGGCAGCTCATGTAAAATAAACTTAAAATTAAGATTATGCATGGTTTCAGCTTTACCAAACACACTGTCATTTGTGAATATTTTACATTTTCACGAATTGTTGCTGAATTTGTATAAATTCGTACAATCTAATTGCTTGTTTTCCACTGAGGGTTTGGCTTAGGGACGGACCTTCATGCATTGATATATTTCGTACAACTCAAATCTTACAAATTCATATGAATTTGCCAAAATGTAAAATTGTTTTCTCATGAGATCGGTTTGGCTGTACCTTTTAATCATGCCTTTAACGGAATGTGATATTCCAGACTGTGGTGTTTTTTAAGTTGTTGGTCACTTGTTTTTTTTGTGTGTTTTTTTGGCTTGTGTTGCATGTTTCTAATGTCTGGTGCACTTCAGCTGGATCGAGTTTTGTGTCTCATAATATCGTTTTTTTTTTTTTTTCAGAGAAACCGGACCCGCCCACAGACCTGGAACTGACGGACCAGCGAGAGCGCAGTGTTCAGCTTACATGGACCCCTGGCAATGACCACAATAGCCCTATTACATGTTAGTTAAAAAGTTAACTTTGTTTGATGCCTTGTGTCAAATCAACTCGAGATCCACATATTAAATAAACAGCTTCTGATCCGTTTGTCCCTGGTTTCCTCAGTATTCCAGATCGAATATGAAGATTCGCTCCACGAGCCTGGAGTATGGCACAATATGACCAGCGTCTCAGGAACCAGCACCACAGCCCAACTGGATCTGTCGCCTTATGTGTATTACTCTTTCAGGGTTCTGGCCCTCAATGAGGTGGGTCTGAGTGAACCCAGCGCGCTGTCCAGTCAGTACCGAACCAACCCTGCACGTGAGTGATCTTAGCAAGAAAGTAGAATGCTTTAAAATCTCGTCCTTATATTTTTATGGCTCATAGACTGATTATGATCCTCATAGAGCCTGACATGAATCCATCAGACATTGAAGTCATTGGAACGTCACCTGACAGTATGAAAATAACTTGGAGGGTAAAACTCTTTTGATTTGATTCAATACAGTACCTACTAATTTATCTTTTTTTAAATATAGATTCCTAAAAGTGTTTGGACACAATTATAAATGTAGTTTAAAAGATGATGAAATGTCAAAGTATTTGAACAGACAGTAAACCTGTTTTTTTAATGTCTGGTGAGCAGGAGCTGACCGGGCTGGAGTCGAATGGTCCAGGCTTACAATACAAGGTTAGCTGGAGAATGAAAGATGCGGATCACTGGACGTCACTCACTCTGGCCAATGTCTCGCAATACATGGTGACAGGAACTCCCACTTTTACACTCTATGAAGTCACCGTACAGGCGGTCAATGACTATGGGCCTGGCCCCAGACCAGAGGTGATGCTGGGATACTCAGGAGAGGACTGTAAGTGAGCTGGATTTATTTCCATTCATATTATTTTAATTATTATATAATATATAATAATAAATTATTTTGTATAACATGTATATAAAATGTAAATGCGTAATGTTATTCTATATATTTATATTGATATATACAGAATGCTCTATGGTACAATCCCACATTTTTTGCATCCAAGTTGGTGGACAGAGTCCAGGGAAATATTGATTCCAATATTTTATATTATATTATATTATATTGTATTGTATTGTATTGTATTGTATTGTATTGTATTGTATTGTATTGTATTGTATTGTATTGTATTATATTATATTATATTATATTATATTATATTATATTATATTATATTAATTATATTATATTATATTATATTATATTATATTATATTATATTATATTATATTATATTATATTATATTATATTATATTATATTATATTATATTATATTATCCATCCATCTTCTTCCGCTTATCCGGGGCCGGGTCGCGGGGGCAGCAGTCTAAGCAGAGATGCCCAGACTTCCCTCTCCCTAGACACTTCCTCTAGCTCTTCCGGGGGGACACCGAGGCGTTCCAAGGCCAGCCGGGAGACATAGTCCCTCCAGCGTGTCCTTGGTCTTCCCCGGGGCCTCCTCCCGGTTGGACATGCCCGAAACACCTTCCCGGGAAGGCGTTCAGGAGGCATCCGGAACAGATGCCCGAGCCACCTCAGCTGTCCCCTCTCGATGTGGAGGAGCAGCGGCTCTACTCCGAGTTCCTCCCGAGTGACTGAGCTTCTCACCCTATCTCTAAGGGAGCGCCCAGCCACCCTGCGGAGAAAGCTCATTTCGGCCGCCTGTATCCGGGATCTTGTCCTTTCGGTCATGACCCAAAGCTCATGACCATAGGTGAGAGTAGGAACGTAGATTGACCGGTAAATCGAGAGCTTCGCCTTACGGCTTAGCTCTTTCTTCACCACGACAGACCGGTACATCGACCGCATTACTGCAGAAGCTGCACCGATCCGTCTGTCAATCTCCCGTTCCATCCTCCCCTCACTCGTGAACAAGACCCCTAGATACTTAAACTCCTCCACTTGGGGCAGGAACTCTCCACCAACCTGGAGTGGGCAAGCCACCCTTTTCCGACTGAGGACCATGGCCTCGGATTTGGAGGTGCTGATCCCCATCCCAGCCGCTTCACACTCGGCTGCAAACCGTCCCAGTGCATGCTGAAGGTCCTGGTTAGAAGGGGCCAACACGACAACGTCATCCGCAAAGAGCAGAGACGAAACCGTGCGGTCCCCAAACCTGACACCCTCCGGCCCTTGGCTGCGCCTAGAAATTCTGTCCATAAAAATTATGAACAGAACCGGCGACAAAGGGCAGCCCTGCCGGAGACCAACATGCACCGGGAACAAGTCTGACTTACTGCCGGCAATGCGGACCAAACTCCTGCTTCGGTCATACAGGGACCGGACAGCCCTCAGCAAAGGACCCCGGACCCCATATTCCCCCAGCACCCTCCACAGGACGCCGCGAGGGACACAGTCGAATGCTTTCTCCAAATCCACAAAACAAATGTGGACTGGTTGGGCAAACTCCCATGAACCCTCCAGCACCCTGTAGAGGGTATAGAGCTGGTCCAGTGTTCCGCGACCAGGACGAAAACCACACTGTTCCTCCTGAATCCGAGGTTCCACTATCGGCCGGATTCTCCTCTCCAGTACCCTGGCATAGACTTTCCCGGGGAGGCTGAGAAGTGTGATCCCCCTATAGTTGGAACACACCCTCCGGTCCCCCTTCTTAAAAAGAGGGACCACCACCCCGGTCTGCCATCCCAGAGGCACTGTCCCCGACCGCCACGCGATGCTGCAGAGGCGTGTCAGCCAAGACAGCCCCACAACATCCAGAGACTTGAGGTACTCAGGGCGGATCTCATCCACCCCCGGTGCCTTGCCACCGAGGAGTTTCTTGACCACCTCGGTGACTTCAGCTTGGGTGATGGACGAGTCCTCCTCTGAGCCCCCAGCCTCTGCTTCCTCAATGGAAGACGTGACGGCGGGATTGAGGAGATCCTCGAAGTATTCCTTCCACCGTCCGACAACATCCCCAGTTGAGAAGGAAGGAATATATTATATTATATTATATTATATTATATTATATTATATTATATTATTATATTATATTATATTATATTATATTATATTATTATATTATATTATATTATATTATATTATATTATATTATATTATATTATATTATATTATATTATATTATATTATATTATATTATATTATATTATATTATATTATATTATATTATATTATTATATTATTATATTAATTATATTATAGCATGCTATACTAATTTGGGCCAAAATCTATGATAGCATGGTATGCATACAATCCCAGCACTGTAAAAAAAAAAAATCAGGTTTCCAATTGAACATTTTCTAGTGTCTGAACACATCTAAATTTTTCAGTTGGCCAAATTGAATTTCTGTGAATTAATGCAATTTAATTCACAGAAATTCAATTTGGCCTACTAAAAAATTTTGATGTGACCTGATTTTTTTTTACAGTGAGAATGCACTGCGACAAAATCACTGAAGGTTTACATCAGAGATGGTGGACAGAGTCTGGAAAGTGTTTATCACTGAGAAGTTCCATTCCCAATTTTGATTTAAAAAATGTATTCAAAATGTTTATGTCTTTGTCATCTCAGCACCAACTGTGGCCCCAGAGAACGTACAAGTTTCAGTTTCAGTTCAGAATGGGACAGTTGCTGAAGTTCGCTGGGACGCTGTTCCTCTTTCAACTGTCAAAGGTCGACTGAAGGGATATAAGGTACTTACTGACCACTGAAATATTCCATACCGGTGATGGTCATTTACCTAAATATGTTGATATGTGAGCTGCAAACATTCTAATGTGTCGTACATTTTGTAGGTGAGTTACTGGAAAGTGAGAAGCTTACATAAGCAAGACTCTGAACATGAGAAGCCACAGGTGCTAATCTTCAATGGGAACGAGACAGAGGGTCGTCTGCCCGGCCTTCATCCCTACAGCCAGTACACACTCAACATTAGAGCCTTCAATGGGAAAGGAGACGGACCCACCAGCTCCGATCAGCAATTTGAAACACCAGAGGGAGGTACAGTAGTGTGCACTTATTTTTATACTATATGTACTCATTTGTCAAAGTATGGAATATTATTGTAATTTTAAATGAGTTAAAATTATATCAATTGTGTTTTTGTTTTAGTTCCCGGGCCTCCTACACGTTTAAAAGTCCAAAATCTGAACCTGGACTCACTGATTGTGGAATGGGCACCGCCTCTGGAAGATAACGGCCATTTGACTGGATACTTGCTCAAATACCAGTCTAGTAGGTCTAAATCATGCTCTCATGTTGCTGATTTGTGAAAAGAGACAAATTGCTTATACTTTTCACCCTTTCTGTTTTAACTCTATGCTTGCAGTCAATACAACTGATGAACTTGGGCCACTCAAAGAGCTGCTTCTGTCAGCAAATGAGACCAACATCACTCTGGACAACCTCAAGTACAGCACGCGCTACAAGTTCTATCTGAATGCCATGACTGTCAAGGGCTCTGGCCCCACCGTCACAGAAGAGGCCGTTACGATCATGGACGAAGGTGAGTTCTAGCTTTGTGGCTGATTTTATTTTACAATATAATATTTTCAGCATTTGACGCAAGGATCTAAATGCAGCATTTTATTATCATCTGTGGCTTCGCATAAATTGCTTGCAGAATAAAACGTATACAAAGGTTTGTGTTTCAATTGAGGAATCATAGTGATCTTGTTGTCATTCCATGTTCCACTACATATTTTCAGTGCTTTTAGGGTTGCATATGAATAGATTTAAAACACAAACTTAACACATAGCCTTATTTACAGTATGTATTTGTTTGTTTGTTTGCAAGGCAATATTAGCCACTTATTTAAATGCTATTAACTTTGGTCTGTGATCATGTACTTTTTAATTTTAGCCTTATTTTAAGCATACAGCTTTACTAAATATATAACACACACACTGATTAGGCATAACACATGAAGTGAATAACACTGATTATCTCTTCATCACGGCACCTGCTAGTGGGTGGGATATATTAGACAGCAAGTGAACATTTTGTCCTCAAAGTTGATGTGTTAGAAGCAGGAAAATGGGCAAGCGTAAGGATTTGAGCGAGTTTGACAAGGGCCAAATTGTGATGGCTAGACGACTGGGTCAGAGCATCTCCAAAACTGCAGCTCTTGTGGGCTGTTCCCAGTCTGCAGTGGTCAGTATCTATCAAAAGTGGACTGTTTTGGCAGCAAAAGGGGGACCAACACTATAATAGGAATATTATTGTATATATAAATAATATCCTATATAAATTATTATTATTTTTTTTTTTCATTTTTTCTGTCTGTGAAACAAAAAATTGCTTTAGATCGTCTACATGCCTTAAATGGATGTTATGGTGCTCTGGCCTGTTGAGTTCCATGATTAACACTTCTTTGTTTTTGTGTTTGTTTTAATTTAATTGAAATGTACCTTCCAAACTGCATCATATTTCGTGATTTACACTTTTGGAAACATTCTATTTTTAAATGATTGGTTATCAGGTGGCCACTACTTACATCCACTCTATCTTTGTCTTCTTTTGTCTCTGTCTCTCTCTTTTCTCTGAAGCGTTAATTCGGCACCCCGCAGTAGAGGCGGGTAAAGGTAACACCAGTATCAGGCTGATGAGAATGCATGCTGGTCAAGCATCAGCTATGAGACTAGAAAGCCACTTTAGCACTGAAAGGAGATAAATACATACATATGCATGATTTTTCTCAGGCCAAAAAGCTTTACACCTGGCCTGCTCCATATGCCATGGAGAATCATGTTACCAAGAAATGCAAATTCCATCCCACTGCTTTCAATAGGGCTTAGCTAGAACATCTGTTGTTTAAAGGAATAGTTCACTCAAAAATAAATGCTGTAGCTTTAATACCAGAACGTCTGTATTTTCTTCTTCTTCTGTGGGGCACAAAAGGATCCTTTTTGATGAATCTTTATGCAGCTCTTTTCCATGACAACAGTTGTACAGAATTGTCACCAAGTCTGTTAAGCTCCAAAAAAAAAAAAAAAAATCCATACGGCTTGTTCACTATATTTCAAGACTTTCAAAGCCATATGATACTTTTGTGTATGAATCAGACCAAATTTGAATTGTTATTCACTCATCTTTCCACCCAGTGAACTGTTGTGACTGAATCAGTCAGTGAGTTCAACTCGAGAACCGGATCGGTGAATGAATCGCGCTTCTGAGTCAGTTCTTTTCAATGATGATGAAGTTCACAAATTGGACTAAATTATTTGTTCATGAATTGAAATGATTTATAAATTCAAGGGGATGATTATCAGTGAATACTGACTTAAATGTTGGTCTATTCGTCATAGCAAAGCTATAGTATCGTATCGTACTATTGCAAGCAAGTCATAATTATTGTCCTTTTTGGAGGTTAACAGCTTTGGTTATTGTGGAAAAAGTGATAATGTTCATAATAGAAATGCAAAGGCTGAGGAAAAAATGCCAGAAGTTTCACTTTGGGCTGAACTATCCCTTTAACTAGTGTAGATAAGGACATAGAGTAATGTTTGAACGTGTGATGAGGCAAACCCAAATCTCGCTGCCTTGATCTCAGGGTCCTCTCATTGCACCAGTAAACTGCACGTTCCTGCATGCTGTTAACTCTGATCTGCATTTCTCTCTTTCGCTGCCTTGTTTTCGCTCTCTCTAATGTTTTGTGTTTCATGTTGTGTGTTTCACTATTCTCTGTATTCTTCCAGGATCAGCCCCCCCTTCACCACCACCAACCCCCCCTGTCACTCAATCTTTGCAGCCCCCGTTTCGCAAGGGTACAAACACTCCTGTCCCGTCTCCTTTTCTCTCATTCCTCGATTGTTATGCTTGTATGATACTGTGTTGAACAGGAAACTGTAGACAATATACTGTTTAATACCTCAAAAGGTGTCACTCATCGAATATATCTCTAGTGGCCCCAAAAAGGCACTTTAAATGTAAAACTCATTGTATTAGATATCAAATTTCCAAACTAGTGGCAATTAAAGGTCCCGTTTTTCGTGGTTTTTTTTAAGCTTTGATTGTGTTTACAGTGTGCAATATAACGTGTTCATGTTTCGCGTGTAAAAAAACACAGTATTTTTCACACAATTTACTTATCGGTATACCGCTGTTTTCACTGTCCTAAAAACGGGCTGATGAGTTCCTTGTTCTATGAAGTCCCTCCTTCAGAAATACGTAACGAGTTCTGATTGTGCCAGCGGTTCCCGTGTTGTGATTTGACCGCAGCTTAGTGCACGTTGCCCGGTTCCTGTGTTGTGATTCGACAGCAGCTTAGCGCACGTTGCACGGAAAGGTCACGCCTCTTAACGGGGAGATGTATGCGCTTAATGATCTCTACAGCGTCCCTGGGAAAGCCAAACAAAGGTGATTTGACTCCGGGATGAAAATAACAGCGTCTCGACAACATGGCGACAAACACACTCAAACGCAACACGTCCTCTTCTCCACGTGGGAGAGCAACAAGGCCACGCCCCCTTTTTCGCGTATTCTTGTGGGCGGAGGTTAGTCAACAAACTGTTCTACTGACGTAATTAAAGCAGACTGTACCAGGATGTAGCCCAAGCCGGCCGTTCGCTGTAGGCTTTGAAAGGGAACTTCTGTTAAATAAAATATCTCGCTTGGCATTGAACTTTGAGCTTTATAATTTACAGGTATTATTTATGCTCTAACAGCAACATTACACACTAACTAAAGTTTGAACAATGGGATCACGAAGAACGGGACCTTTAAGCAAATTATGCTAGAGATTTTATCAGAACTATCTTCTATATTAAGATTTTTTGGGGCCGCAAGACATCCACATATACAGTGGCAAATTCTTCATAATCTCTCATAAATTCTTACGTCATTTGTACTTTTCCTTGTTTGATCAGCGCCACCTGCTGGTCGGATGTTTGGGAGCGTGAACTCCTCGGTGGAGGAGGACCATGCTGTGATAAGCTGGGAATACTCTTGGCCGGATAGGAATGTTTATGTGGAATATGTTGTTAATAACAGTAAGACTTTCCTCCTTAAAATTTCACTATGCAGTGCGTTTCTATTTGAAGCAGCCTTAGTAAAATGTAATAAATCAATAAGATCAAGTTATTTTCTAGAGTTTATTGTCTAATATCAGAATAAAAATATTGTTTTGATGGATTCCTGTACTTTTAATAACTCTAGATTTTATTATGCTTTAAAAAAACAATCATAAATACATAGAAATAAATACATATTTTTTTCCTGATTATTATTGCAAGTGACTTAAAGGGATAGTTCTCCCAAAAATTTACATTCTGTCATTTACTCACCCTCAAGTTGTTTCAGATTTGTATGAGTTTCTTTCTTCTGCTTAACGCAAAGGAAGATATTTAGAAGAATGTCAGACACCAAACAGCTGATGGACCCCATTCATCCCCTCCATACTGTGGAAGTCAATGGGGTCCATCAGCTGTTTAGTTAACCATAATCTTCAAAATATCTTCTGTTGTGTTCAGCAGGAGAAAGAAACTCATACAGGGTTGGAACAACTTGAGGGTGAGTAAATGATGACAGAATTTTAATTGTTGGGTGAACTATCCCTTGAAAGAACAAATGATACTATAGCATTCGATTAATTCAATTCAACTTTTTTTGCTGGGTAATTGCTTTTGCCATAATCTCTCCCCTGCCGTCGGTCCTTCTTTCCAGGTAAAGAACCCTGGAAAACAGAGTTTGTAAATGGCACTCGGACATATCAGATTAGAGGATTAAAGCCGGGGATGTCTTATAGGGTTCGGGTGGTAGCCAAAGACCAGTCAGACACAACGGTCCACAGTACAGATGATCTGGTGATTACAGTTCCAGGTGAGGAGAGCATGTCTGTAGACCGCCAGAATCCACCTCACCTGTCACTCACCCGTGAAGCCCCGCCCAGCCTCAGTTCCAGACATCAGACATCATCATTAACAAATTACGCATGCTTGGAGTCCAGACAGATTTATGGAAATGTAGATGCATGCCAGAATTGTCCATCTTTTCTTCCTTCCTTCTTTCCTTCCTCTTTTTTTTGTCATCTTGCAAAGGCCTTCAGAGGATTTTAAATGCACAATGCACTTCCTCAATTCTGTGGTGGTCATTTGTTAGCGTCATATAAATGAGACTTCTGTTTTTGTTGCCGTGATTTAGATGTTCAACTTATGTTCATTTCTGTTTACTGTTGATGCCACTATTTTGTGTGTGTGTTTTTTTTGGTGACATTTGCATGATAAATGAACCATAACATTTCAAAAGAAAGAAAAGTGAGAATTGGTTCATTCTTGTATCTTCTTCCTGTCTCTTGCATGTGCAGCCATGACCAGCAAGCAGGTTGACATAGCCACACAGGGCTGGTTTATCGGGCTGATGTGTGCCATTGCTTTACTCATCCTGGTGCTCCTCATCGTTTGCTTCATAAAGAGGAACAAAGGAGGCAAATATCCAGGTATGTGAATGTACAAAATTGATGCGAGATGTTAGAAACGGGTATTTAAGCACATCCATGTGGTACAAATGCTGAATCTAAAACCTCTAAAGGGGCGGTCACACTGCACTTTTCGTTCCATTGACTTCCATTCAAACGCACACATTTCACATTTCGCTCAGTTCCAAAGTCCAAGCTTGCAAATTCGCATCACATGGCGACGTGTGACCAGTAGAAGATCGATACATCATGGCATGACCCTTTGGCTGAAGAGCTATATTTTTGCAGTAAAGTCGAGTAGATTGTATAGTTCTTCAATTTTTCAGTGTGTTATTATTTGGCAAATGTTGAATTCATGTTTATAAAAAAGACGCTTCAGAGAGTGACGTCATATCACGACCATTGCAGTGTCCGAAGAAATTTCACATGCTCAAAGTCTAGTATGACCGCGGCTCAAGACCACTTTAAAAATGTGCAACATTCTAATAAGCAAATTTGTGGCAAATTTATGAACTTTAATGTCATGCAACATGTTGATTTTCCAATCACGTAGTAAAAGAAAAAGAAGATGCCCATCAAGACCCAGAGATCCAGCCCATGAAAGAGGATGATGGGACATTTGGGGAGTACAGGTGAGGAGGACTACATCTACAGTTATTTATATCACTAACTAAATGTTTAAATTGCACCAATGCTGATTATGTTACGGTTTCACGACTCATTGAAAGCAAACTTACTTCTCTTGCTCAGGGATTCAGACTGTAATTTTTTCATTCCTCTGAGATGAATGTAAACGTCTGTGGCCCCTCCACAAACAGCTTGAGGAAAGCAGGAGCAAACCTTTTTTTTTATATGTTATAACAATCCTTAACCAAAGCTGTGTGCTATATGACTGTATAAAATCATTTTTTTTTTACATTTGAATTCATTTAACACATTTTAAATGTCAAATCAATTGCCTTCCTGATTTACGTATGCTGGATTTATTGCTGTGATTTTGTTTTGTCATCATTAATATTTATTGTCATATTTATATGATTCTTTTTTATTTATTATTTTGTATTTGTGTGAATTTCCAGTAATATGTATGGCCATATTGTCATTATAATTACTGTTGCAATGCAGTAGATATGATTGGAACTGACTGATGATATTCAAATATTGATATTTATTATATAATATAATAACATTATAAATGTTAATTAATAAATATGAAATAATACAATAATTATATTACATCATTAAATTATATACAATGGACCCTTAAATATTTGAAATAATTAAAATCAAATTTCAGCTTCTGAATGTGCCAAATCAGAATTGCAATTGAAGCCATCAGCCATGTTTGTTTTTTTGTCTTGTATTAACGTTCCATGTCCTGTTCATAATTTGTCGTGTATAATGTCACTGCATACTTTGTCTTTACTGTAAAGTGATAACCTCATTTGTCAAACATGTCAGTCTGTCTCATTTGTTCCTCCTGTGTGTTTGGATTTTGGGGGGAGTTCAGGTCTTTAGAAAGGTAAGAGGGGCTTTGCAAATCTTGCATGCATAAATTCCCCCATTATTCATCTCCTAGTTACAGTAGACCATTAAACAAAGGCTGTAAATCTCATAGACAAGCCAGATCCAACCTTTACAAAAATGTTAAATCTGAAAAGCATAGTTTTTTTTGTTTTGTTTTTTGATTGCTTATTGTGATTTCACTTCATTTATATGCATTTGTTTAGAAATCCTCAATGGTCATTTTATGTTTGTTTTTTTATATCCGTTTTGAGAGAAGTGGTTTATGCATTATGATGAATGTACCCTAACTTACTCTTCCAAATGCACGTTATGACCAGTTATTACCATCTACTACCTCCCGGATATAGGAGAGACGCATTTGTGGACTGTCGTGAAAATACCTGCACTAAACAGCATGTTGGAAATGGACAATCTCCAATATCTAGTTTTAAATTGTGCTGTTGTAATATCCTCCCCTCCCCCTTGTCTCTGCTCTTTACATCAGTGACACGGAGGATCACAAGCCCCTGAAGGGCAGCCGGACCCCATCCAATGGCACGGTCAAGAAGGACGACAGTGACGACAGCCTGGTAGATTACGGCGAGGGAGGAGACGGACAGTTCAACGAGGACGGCTCATTCATCGGCCAGTACAGCGGGAAGAAGGAAAAAGACACGGCAGAGGGCAACGAGAGTTCGGAGGCTCCTTCCCCGGTCAACGCCATGAACTCTTTTGTGTAACTACCTGGATACGCCTCGTGACCTTTGACTCATCCAACGCCCCTCCTCCTTGTCACACCATCTTATGGAGAACATTCTCTATATTGCACTGTGACCCCCTGACATCACACAGCAAAATAAATAAGACAAACGCCCCTAATGTAAGAGTGAGAAATTATGCAAAATGCGAGCAGAGGGCCAGTCCTAGTTTCACCGCGATTGGTCAGAGTGGACTTCACATGACATTAAGACGTGATAAGCATAATATATGTGTATAGGAATATATAAATTGACCTATATAAGAAAATATTTTATTACCATGGCCCTATTTACTGTCAGATGGCATTATATCACACCATCTCATACCCTGGACACGCATGGAATCAGTTATTGACATGCCTTCTGCGAATTAGCGTTAAGGTGTGGTCACATTTACCGACGTTCACAGGCGAAATCCAGTCATTTCAATAGGGATTCATGCGAGTGGGAATTTTGGCAGATTTGATGCCTTTTTGCATGTGAAATTTGCTAACGTGACCGCACCTTTAGCCTGCTTTGTGGAGACAGTGAACCCCGTCTGACTGTATGATACTCACTTTTGCTTCACAGCTGATGCCTGTTCCGTTCTGTCGTCAGTGTTAAAATCGGTATTCTGCACATTTCAGGCACCAATGTCTTTGTGGGCATTGTTGTGAAGTATGTAATACGTGTAAAAGCTGTTCTTAGGCGTCATTTTTGGCAGACAGAAGTTTTGAATAAACAAAAAATCACAGAATTATTGTCATCAGGGATGAGGTAGCATGTTTTTGACACACACGCACTCTTTTCAGACACGCAGATGTGGTTTTGTCCTTTTTCTCAGTTCTTTTGTGGTTCATTTTGCACCCTATATTTCTTTTATTTATTCACGGCGAACCTCTTTCGATGTTTTATCCCTGACGAAGAGTCAGTGATCGAACGACTCACGGAGTTAAGGTTCACTTCACCCAGGACTGTTTTTGCGAAGGAAAGCCCCCTGTCAGCCATGTAGCCACCCGTAGCCCCACGTTGGGCGGCAGAATTCACGCCGCCCTTGGTGTGGTTTTATAGTATGGGATGCAACAAAGGCCCCTCAGCACGGTTCCTTAGTGCCTTGGTAGAAAACATTATTCAATAGACAAAAAAGATTCCCTCTCATCGCTTTGAGCCCTTTTATATCAGTACTTCAAGTGATACAGGAGTCCAGGACTGACTGAAGACCGCAAGACTCGAGGAAATGATGTCACCTACTCAGCCGCCGCCACAGAAATCACCTCAAATTGGGGTGAGGGGCATCTCATTCCCCTTATTGACAGCTAAAACTACTGCCACTTTTCTGTAATGAGTGAACTGCTGTTGATTGGTCAGATCTGACACATTGACGGCAACTCATAAAGGCGATGGAAACATCCGACTGTGGTATTTACAGTAGCCTGTCCTTGGAAACATCTCAACATAAGCGACACCAGTAGGCAGAACCATACACATTCTCACATGTAACTGTTTTTTAAATCATGTTATTGCATGTTCTGAAGTAATACAAGCTGTCGAGTGTAGTGAAATCAGGGTTCACTAAACACACGGTCGGCAGTGGTGCTGTCGTCAAATATGGCTGGAGTGTGTGCGGTTTATGCAGGCATGCATATAAATGTGTGTGTGTGTGTGTGTGTGATGGCTGTGAATGTGTGTTTGAGTACGTCTGTCCACTGTATATATGGGGCGAGCCTCTCTTTTTTTGGCAAGGCCCTCGATTTTCATGATTTAGCTTGTCATAACTTGCATCAAGTTTTTTTAGTTTGGAATTGTCTGCTTTTTAATGTATAGATATGACATTTGCTTTGTAAATATCCAGCCAAAATGATTTTAGACACATGAAAGGATGCAGGGGGAAGCTGCTGAGATATCCTATCATGCCCTTGAGCATGACGCTAAATCCCAGGACTGTCCCAGCAATTTATGTACTGTAAGTCACTTTGGATGACGAAACCCACTTGAAAATTGACATCACCCCCACTTTCCTTAAGCCCACGAGTCAGAAAAACAGGGATCAACTGATGATTGAGTATATGTACTGTAAGGTAGCACTGCAGTAAACCGCACAGTGTTCCACCTGAATTCACAGACACGCATCAGCTCTTATTCTTATTATTTAATGGCACTGTTGTTTTCTTTTCTATTTGGCCAGCTAGCTTATGACATTTTTCTGTAGGAAAAATAATAGAAGAAGAAATGGACGCATCCCCAAAGAAGGAGGCCGGATTGCACTGCTGTGGGTGCAGAATCTTTTGATGTGTTTATGTCGGAGGGGGCAAAGACGGATGAAACGTAGTGTGTGAAATAATATTCTGGTTAATGTTAAAGCTACATGAAAATAAAGCATGAAAGGCTGTGAAATGGTTTACTCTATAATATAATCGCAAAAAAAAAAATATTTTGTATATAAAAGAATTAAAATAAATGTTGGTTTCCGGATTTCACTACCGTCTATCTTTTTTTGATTTTATTCCTTGCACACAATCATTATCTTAATCAAAGAACATTTAGTCACTTATAGCCCAATATTACTACTGTTTATATTCGGCTTCAAAATGTGGATAATGCATTTTTGAATAAGCTAATTTATGTTCATATGTTTATTTAAAATGTAACTTGACCTCCAATGACCCAACTTACCACCTGACACAGTTACCTCCAGGGTGGGGCAAGTTCATTTCTCTTACTGATTGAGGAAAAATGCTGTGTTTCTATGTCCTAACAATATAGCAGAAAACACAACAATATATAATTAGGCACATGCGTTTTAAAAGAGTAGTTCACTTTAAAAAATAAAATTACCTCATGATTTACTCACCCTCAAGCCATCCTAGTTGTATATGACTTTCTTCTTTCTGATGAACACAATCAGAGATATATTAATAAATATCCTGACGCTTCCAAGCAATGGCAGTGACGGGATCCATTGAGTTTGAAGCTCAAAAAAGTGCATCCATCCATTATAAAAGTAATCCACTCGGCGCCGGTGGGTTAAAGGCCTTCTGGAGCGAATTGATGGGGTTTTGTAAGAAAAATATCCATATTTAAAACTATATAAAGTAAAATATCTAGCTTACGCCAGACCGCATTCCATATTCAACTTACGGAATATAATATAACTTCTTGTGTTCATCAGAAAGAAGAAAGTCATGTACAACTAGCATGGCTTGAGGGTGAATAAATCATGGGCTAATTTTCATTTTAAAGTGAACTACTCCTTTAAGGAGGACATCTTAAAGGATTAGTTCACTTTTAAATAAACTTTTGCTGATAATTTACTCACCCCCATGCCATCCAAGATGTCCATGTCTTTCTTTCTACAGTCGAAAATAAATGAAGGTTTTGGATGAAAACAGTCCAGGATATTTCTCCATATAATGCACTTCAATGGGCTCCAAACAGTTCAAGGTCCAAATGACAGCTTCAGTACAGCTTCAAAGGGCTTTAAACGACACCCATTGAAGTGCATTATGGAGAAATATCCTGGACTGTTTTCATCCAAAACCTTAATTTCTTTTCGACTGCAGAAAGAAAGACATGGACATCTTGGATGGCATGGGGGTGAGTAAATTATCAGCAAAAGTTTATTTAAAAGTGAATTAATCCTTTAAGCAAACAGTAGCTCAACTTACCCCACTGTCCCCTAAATATTACAGTACACATTCAGGTTTCATGCACTATACCTGTGCACAACTGTTGTCCAACATTGATAATAAATCAGCATATTCGAATGATATCTGAAGGCTCATGTGACACTGAAGACCGGCGTAATGGCTGATGAAAATTCAGATTTGCATCACAGAAATAAATTACATTTTAAAGTATATTAAAATATAAAGCCATTATTTTCAACTGTAATAATATTTGATTGGCTTGTTGAGCAGAAGAGATGTATAAAAAAAAAAAAATAATAATAATTTATAAAAAAAAATATATATATATATATATATATATATATATATATATATATATATATATATATATATATATATATATATATATATATATATATATATATATACAGTGGCATAACTTTCCTCCCTGCATTGCTGTGCATATAAACAAATAATCTATTTCTCTCCCTCCCCCTGCCAGTGTAAGAATTTAATCCAGTGGATTTGAACAGATGTGTGTGGATAAGCCTCCCATTACCTTAAACCACCAAATATCTTAGTCCATACATTTCGAATCATTCGCAAATGCAATAAACTCATCTAGACCAGTTTGAGATCCACTGCAGCAGAGCATCAGTCTCGGAGAGCATCAGTCTGTGCTACGGCATCCTGGCATGCGCAGTTTCCGCTCTCATCCAATAGCAGGCTGGTACCACGCGGGCCATGTGTCTGTCTCCCCGCTGGGCTGCGGCTGCGGGACGATGCGGTGGTGCTGATCCAGGTCTGTGGGTTTGATTTAGGATTTAACACATTCTCCCGGTAAGTTTGCTGCTTATCTAATGATACGTATGGGTCAGTCTGGTGAAAATACGATGTGCCTGTGACCTTCAGGAGTTTATTCTGCATGCTAAAGTCTGGATGAAGGTGTTCCGCGCAGTTTGGGAATACCGCAATGCAGAAGAACAGGGTGGATGAGTCCGGTCAGTTGATGTCATCCGTTTAAAAAATATAAGATACATCAAATAAATAAGCAAAATACATAGTAAAATAAGAATACATATTAAAATTTAATTACAAATGAAATGAATTAATAAAAAGTGTGGGTTCACACAAATTAGCCTACATTATAAAATAAAACACTGATACATTTTCTTACTGTTATGCTGAAACAAGCTGTGATGCGAGTTAATTACATGATATTGTCTAAAGTTTAAACGGGACAGAAGTTCATCTGTTTCCTGGTAACAAAAAAAACATAGATTGTAATGACAGTGTTATGTCGGAGGGCGGCGCTAAATAGCTTCATCAATGACGCAGTTATGACATTTATTATGGCTTGATTATACACTTAATATTACGCCTGCATGATCACTCCGTTTTGGTTTCTCCGAATTCTCTGCGTAATAGTTTTGTTAAAAAGTAATGAGGAAAAGGACAGATATCAGGCATGATTTGTGTTGCTCTGTTAAATTTAAATGTGCAAATGATTGTGTTTGAGCAGGGCCCTGCACAGACATTTTGAGGGACAGTGGCCCAAACCAAAAAAAGGGGCACTGGGGTGAGGTGGGGTGGCATTGGGGGCGAGGATTGGGTGCTTGTCCATACAAATTATCCATCTTACTCTTACTAGTCAGTCAAAACAGTTTTGATCTAATTGTGTGTCTATCTAAAATATATATGACATTGTATTATGTTGAATATCAAAGATTTTGTGTCTATTTGTTAATGAAGGATTTTTGGACACAATGTTTTTGCTTTGTGGAGTAAATGTTATAGCTTTTATTTTGAAGTAAAAAGATAAAATTAGACTCTTGGGGTAAGATGACCCAGCCATATTTGGCACAGAAGGCCCCAAGTGGCATGTTGTTACTGGTGTTATTGCTTTTAAATGTAATACTTATTGTAATTAACAGGGCTATTATTTAATATTTTCATGAATTAGATGTACATTAAGGCATCTTCACTTTCATTAAAACATATAGGTTAATTGAGTGATATCTATTATGACAAAATATATTAGGCCTATGTTTTTTATTTTTTATTATGACATATCTTCACTTAAAATATGGGCAATTAAATAAGTAAATATTGATATGCTTACATATCTTAAATTAAAATATGGGCAATTAAATAAGTAAATATTGATATGCTTGTACATAAGTCATAAAAAATTACCTTTCAGATGATTATCTTTTACTGGGATTCAGATTTTTCTGTTATCAGTTATTCAATTATTCTACTAAATTGTCAAAATAAAATTAAGTAGAATATTTGTAGTATTTTACATTATGACACGGAAGATATATCCTAAATAGTAATAAGATTTATATCAAAAGTAATTTATACATTTTGTAACAGTTTATGGGTTATTATATGAAATTAGGCCAAAATATATATTCTACAAAGTGTGCCATCAACAGCAAAGTTGGTGTTATTTATATTATATTAGATCAGTTTGGGTAAAAAAAAAATGGATTAGACAAGAATTATAATTCTCTTCCAAGAACGTGTATTTTGTACAAGTTGTTGCACTATTAGAAGATCAGGAGCAAAATAATACAGACAGAAATACAAAAACAAACTACCAAATTACTAATTATGCTGGGGAGCAAGCAGGAAAACATGGGAGCGGATTCGTGGAATCGGTGGATCTTTAGGGGAGGGAAAACAGAACACTTTTAGCGGGGATGGGTAGCGACCATAGACTGCGAGAGGGGCACCTCAGCTGATGAGGGCAGAGGGGCAGTGGCTCTAGCCACTGGGCCACCCCCCTGTGCACGGGCCTGTGTTTGAGCATAATCTGGAATCAGCTGCTAGATTTTTACTGCCACTCCCTTATATGAGCTTACAGGCAGTGACCTAAATCCCAGTGTGCAGAACAAGAGCAGACAGCAGATCAGAGCATGCAATGCGATTATGAGAGATTGGTCAAAATACCATGGATAGAAGTACCACATGTGCATCATTTGTATTTTGAGAGCTGGATGCAGACAGACAAATAGATGCCCAATGATGAAATTGCATGTGTGAGAGAGCCTTACCAATGAGATGCATAATAAATGGACACGTTTTACGAGGCAGACACAAATGTCCTTGCTAACCTTCTGCGAGGGTTAATGTGTAAAAGTGCAGCAACAGCAGATAAAGAGATGCTGCATGCGTTTTCAAGGAGACTGCATGCTCATACTTTCAACTGGATTTTCAATTTAGCAACTGTGTGAGAGTATGTGTGTGTGCATGCATGTGTGTATACTAAGACTCAGACTTGCCTTTGCTTTTTGTGTTTCATCTGATTCACATGATTAAACTTGCGGGCATAAACATGCATGTGTACATATGAGCTTGTGTGTGTGTGTGTGTGTGTGTGTGTGTGTGTGTGTGTGTGTGTGAGAGAGAGAGAGAGAGAGAGAGAGAGAGAGATGGTGCAGCTTGCTGAATCACTGTTATGTTGGTAGGGTGTGATAAATTGTTTCTATTTCCATTTTGGACACAATCTCCTATGGCTTGCCACATCAGAACAAGACAATATGCAGCTGCAACACTGTAGATACACAGCACTTCACCCTCACACACTCTCTCCTTTTCTATTTCTCGTTTTTAGGGTTTTTTTTAAAACTCAGATTGTCAAGATGGTGACCCCAGCTATGCATCTGTGCGTTCTCTCATACTTCTTCTTAATGGCCGGTGAGGAACTGAATGTGTGTGTGTGTGTGTGCCTACTTAGCTACATTTTAATAACAAATTATCCCAATAATTTATCTAAATTATTTCATAGGAATGTCTTCAAAAGTAGAAAATCACATTAAACAAGATATAGAGTGTATTCTTAAAGGGATAGTTCACCCCAAAAATTCTTTCTTCTGCTGAACACGAAACAAGATATTTTGAAGATTATGGTTAACTAAACAGTTGATGGTCCCCATTGACTTCCATAGTATTTTTTTTCCTACTGGAAGTCAGTGGGGTCCATCAACTGTTTAGTTAACCATAATCTTCGAGAAAAGAAAGAAACTCATAGAGGTTTGAAACAACTTGAGGGTGAGTAAATGATGATGCAATTTTCATTTTTGGGTGAACTATCCCTTTAACTTTGAAAATCTAAAATGTGTTCTGGTTTTGGTTAGGATTAGTCTGCAGTCATGAGAATGAACCGTATGCAAAATCAGCAAAAGTCTATTTTATGCAGTCTTTTAGATTTGTTCAAACCAAATGGTCCAGTCCCCATGAAGAAAATGGCTTAAAGGAACACTCCACTTTTAAAAAAAAATAGGCTCATTTTCCAACTCCCATTTTTTTTTTTTTTACCGTTTTCGAATCCATCCAGTCGATCTCCAGGTCTGGCGGTAGCACTTTTAGCATAGCTTAGCATAGATCATTGAATCTGATTAGACCGTTAGCATCTCGCTCAAAAGAGTTTCGATATTTTTCCAATGTAAAACTTGACTCTTCTGTAGTTACATCGTGTACTAAGAACGACGGAATATGAAAAGTTGTGATTTTCTAGGCCGATATGGCTAGGATCAAGGAACTTTGCTGCCGTCCCATGGGTGCAGCGGCGCAATGATATTACACAGCACCGTGACAACCTGCTTGCACAGGGAGCGTGCTGGGGACTATTTTCAGGCACTGCGTTGGCTTTCAGATCGGCTGAATGGATTCGAAAACGGTAAAACGCAACTGTTTGACTCTAGGGGAGTTGGAAAATGAGCCTATTTTCTAAAAAAGTGGAGCGTTCCTTTAATATACACACAAAATGATGTTTAAGTGTATGTTTGTGTGATTCACCTGCATTTGTACAAAATTAACATCGAAAACAAACCTGTACAAATAATGACTATATTATAGATACTCTGAAGAAAATGAAGTCAAATTAAAATCATTCTGATCTGTTTTTTTCCCCCTACTCCAGCTGCAATTAAACCCAGGATATTTGAACCCAGAATTTTTGACAGTAAGTCTTTAACGTCCGCCAAACATTAGTAGATAGTACATAGTATGACATGTTGATGTTTTTACCACATTATTAGTACTTAGGTTTAGGTTAGGTTTCTGTAGATTGAGTATAATGCTGGCTCATGTCATGTCCATCAGAGGAGGCCACAGGCTTTGGTCCTATATTTGAAGAGGAGCCTCTAGACACTGTGTACGCAGAGGATTCACCAGAGAGCAAAATCTCCATGAATTGCAGAGTGCGGGCCAACCCGCCGGCCATCATCAAGTAATCTTTTCTTTTCTAACCCTGTGCTTTGTTTGTCATGACCTCTGTCTGTACTCTATCTATGGCAAAATCCCTATTGCAGAGAGGCGTTTACTAAATTGCTCGCACTTGCAAAAAGAATCTTTGAGAAAATCAATCAGAAGGTCATTAATGGAAGCCTGTATTTCACAGATGGTGGTTAAACAACTGGGAAATTAAACTGATGGAACAGCCGGATGAGCACTTTAGCCTGGTGGGAGGAAACCTGCTCATCACCAATCCAGAAAAGGGCAAGCATGCTGGGAAATATGTGTGTGTGGCCAAGAACGTCTACGGCACAGTCATCAGCAAAGAAGCCATCGTCAAATTCGGATGTATGTGACGGACAGGACTTCTTATGTTTGTAAAGACTGTGAACTGTTACCAGATGTCTCTTTTGTCATATCCTCTCCTCAGTTCATTTTGTTTCATTTTTCGGGCCGCAGACCTGAACCAGTTCCCTACAGATGAGAGAGAGCCGGTGAATGTTAAGGAGGGACAGGGGGCCGTCCTGCTGTGTTCTCCTCCCTCTCGCTATCCAAGTAAGACATGATCGCATACATTATCAAAGAATTTTGTTTTTTTTTCTCAGTAGTTCCCTAGTAGATTTATACAACCACCATGATACGGTTAAAAGCAGAAAAAATTATAAATTTGTGATTCTGTGCATTTACTAGAATTTATGTTGCAAGGTTTTCCACACAATTTAAAATTAAATTAAAAACGGCTTTTAAAATCAAATAAGTAATCATTTAAATAAATGCTAAATATAATAAATTGAGTAAATCTAACTAAAATATTTTGTTTATAAAATAACTTTTTTCTTATGGAGGCTTGTTTTCACCATGGAATAAAAATAAAACACTTTTTTTGTGACTTTTTTATTAGCGCTAGGCAATCGATTAATCGCATCCAAAATAAAAGTTTGTGTTTAAATAATAATTTTACACACACACACACACACACACACACACACACACACACACACACACACACACACACACACACACACACACACACACACACACACACACACACACACACACACACACACACACACACACACACACACACACACACACACACACACACACACACACACACACACACACACACACACACACATATATATATTATGTATATATAAATACACAATCCTTCAAGTATATATTCAAGAAATATTTTAATGTATATACTGTTTATACATTTATATAATTTATCTTATATATAAATATTTTATATATAAATATAACATATTTTTCTTTAATATATACATGCACGTGTGTGTGTTTATATATACATACATAATAAATATTGATATTCATTTGTAAGTCGCTTTGGATAAAAGCGTCTGCTAAATGACTAAATGTAAATGTAAATGTAATGTAAATATACGTAGTACACACACATGTATTATGTAAACACAAACTTTTATTGTGGATGCGATTAATCGCGATTAATCGTTTGCCCAGCATTACTTTTTACATCCCAATTCTGACTTGTGAGATAAAAAGTCGAAATTACATAAAAAAAACAAAAAAAACAATATATATATATTATTTTACTCCATGGAGGAAACAAGCTTCCATAGTTGCCTAACAATTGTACATAGTAAAAAAGTAGAAGTGCTAAAAAAAAGATGATTCGTGTCCACTTGCCTTCCAGTAACTCAAATCTAATTTCTGTCAATTGTTTTGTTCGTCTCAGGTGAAGTAATGTTCCGCTGGATCTACAACGACTTCCCCAACTTCATCATCCCAGACCAGAGGCGTTTCGTTTCTCAGACCACTGGGAATCTGTACATCGCTAAAGTCGAGGCGTCAGACGTTGGGAATTATTCTTGTTTTGTCTCAAGTCCCATCATCGGCAAGAGTGTTTTCAGCATGCCGATTCCTCTGATTCCACAAATAGAGAGTGAGTGCTTTCACATTACCCACATTGCAAGATTACTCATAATTGCCTTACCGAGACCCCTGCTGTTTTTAAAGGTCAATTAATGACCTAGCTTTTCATCTCTGCCCTTTACACAGAGGAGGTGAAGCGGTATCCTGCTGATATCCGTGTGAAATTTCCCAAAACTTATGCTTTGGTGCAACAGAACATCACTCTGGAGTGCTTTGCCCTTGGAAAGTGAGTCAACAAATGCGGATGCAGTCCATATAGTCTGCATGGTGATACCATGGTACCTTCATGGTACTGAAGGAATACACCATATTAACAGGCTTTTATGAAGTATTTCAAAGAATAGCATAGTACATGTCCAAAACATGGTAATATACAATAGTACTTTTTTGTTAATGAAGTGTTGTTACTCACACAATAGCATTAGATTTGTTCTTTACTCGTTTTGGGTTGTTTCCAACCATATGATAAACTCAATCTTTATACCTTTCAGTCCGCTCCCGCACATCCGCTGGAGGAAGTTAGACGCTGATCTCCCGCCCAACTATGAGGTCAGCATGAATGGAGCTTTACTGCACCTGATTAATGTTCAGTACGAGGACGAGGGCAGCTACGAGTGTGAGACGCTCAACGTTAAGGGAATGGACTGGTATCGACAGTGGCTCTATGTGGAGGGTAACACAAAGTTCAACAGACTCTGGTTTAGTTCTGTTTTATGTATTTGGTGGATAAACATGGCTTATATTATATTACATTATACACTCTAAAAAATGGTGCTATATGGCACTAAAAGTGGTTCTATAGGGGAACCACTTTCTGTATAGCACCAAATCTTGATGCTTCAGAGGTTCTTCACCGATTCTTTGTCTGTGGTTCTATATAGCACTGCTGACTGAGGTGCTATATAGCACCGCTACCAAATACAGAACATGTTAAGATATGGTGCTATATAGCACCAAAAGTGGTTCCCCTATGATTATACAGTATGTATATACACACTCACCTAAAGGATTATTAGGAACACCTGTTCAATTTCTCATTAATGCAATTATCTAATCAACCAATCACATGGCAGTTGCTTCAATGCATTTAGGGGTGTGGTCCTGGTCAAGACAATCTCCTGAACTCCAAACTGAATGTCGGAATGGGAAAGAAAGGTGATTTAAGCACTTTTGAGCGTGGCATGGTTGTTGGTGCCAGACGGGCCGGTCTGAGTATTTCACAATCTGCTCAGTTACTGGGATTTTCCCGCACAACCATTTCTAGGGTTTACAAAGAATGGTGTGAAAAGGGAAAAACATCCAGTATGCGGCAGTCCTGTGGGCGAAAATGCCTTGTTGATGCTAGAGGTCAGAGGAGAATGGGCCGACTGATTCAAGCTGACAGAAGAGCAACTTTGACTGAAATAACCACTCGTTACAACCGAGGTATGCAGCAAAGCATTTGTGAAGCCACAACACGCACAACCTTGAGGCGGATGGGCTACAACAGCAGAAGACCCCACCGGGTACAACTCATCTCCACTACAAATAGGAAAAAGAGGCTACAATTAGCATGAGCTCACCAAAATTGGACAGTTGAAGAGCATCTTTGGGATGTGGTGGAACGGGAGCTTCGTGCACTGGATGTGCATCCCACAAATCTCCATCAACTGCAAGATGCTATCCTATCAATATGGGCCAACATTTCTAAAGAATGCTTTCAGCACCTTGTTGAATCAATGCCACGTAGAATTAAGGCAGTTCTGAAGGCGAAAGGGGGTCAAACAGAGTTTTAGTATGGTGTTCCTAATAATATATATATATATATATATATATATATATATATATATATATATATATATATATATATATATATATATATATATATACAGGGAGTGCAGAATTATTAGGCAAGTTGATTTTCTGATCATATTTTTTTTCCAGGCACATTTGACCAATTCCAAACCACAGTAATCCTAATAACTACTATTGATTTAGTATTTAATAATGTATAAGTGATATATAATTGTTCATGAAGGCTGGAAATGAAAAACACCTTATATTCAGGTGTGCAGAATTATTAGGCATGTTTTCTTTTACAGATAAATTGAGCCAAAAAAGAGATTTAACTCAGACTGAAAAGTCAAAAAGTATTAAATGCCCATGAGAAGGATGCAATACTAATGCAATACTAGACATTGCAGTTAAGGCGTGACCATTGGACAGTGAAATGCTCGTTGGGTCAGCAGGGTCAGACAAAAACATGTGGCGGAGAAAAGACACCTGTTAACCGCAAAAGAATTAAGAATTAAGGTGAAGAATTAAGGGTGAAACCATCAGGAACCCTTTAGTCTCCAGCGCCACCATTTTCCAGAGCTGCAACCTACCTGGAGTCTCCAGAAGTGCAAGGTGTCAGGATCTCAGAGACTTCAGTTAGGTAAAGAATCCTAAAAAAATGACCCCCACTAAATAAGAATCACAAGCTGAAGTGTTGTAAAATACACGAAGAAGGTTTTTTTATAGGCTTTATCTGGCAGTACGTTTTGGGAGTTCATTTTAGTCCATCCTGAAGTCCGTTTTGCAGGGATGGACTAAAAATGAACTCCCAAAACGTACTGCCAGATTCTGGAAGATGAATTCTTCAAACAGTGGTACTAGAGGATGTGGTGCTGGTCCTTCAAGAGTCACTCTCAACCTATCTGTCCATAAAGCCTATAAAAAAACCTTCTTCGTGTATTTTACAACACTTCAGCTTGTGATTCTTATTTAGTGGGGGTCATTTTTTAGGATTCTTTACCTAACTGAAGTCTCTGAGATCCTGACACCTTGCACTTCTGGAGACTCCAGGTAGGTTGCAGCTCTGGAAAATGGTGGCGCTGGAGACTAAAGGGTTCCTGATGGTTTCACCCTTAATTCTTCACCTTAATTCTTAATTCTTTTGCGGTTAACAGGTGTCTTTTCTCCGCCACATGTTTTTGTCTGACCCTGCTGACCCAACGAGCATTTCACTGTCCAATGGTCACGCCTTAACTGCAATGTCTAGTATTGCATTAGTATTGCATCCTTCTCATGGGCATTTAATACTTTTTGACTTTTCAGTCTGAGTTAAATCTCTTTTTTGGCTCAATTTATCTGTAAAAGAAAACATGCCTAATAATTCTGCACACCTGAATATAAGGTGTTTTTCATTTCCAGCCTTCATGAACAATTATATATCACTTATACATTATTAAATACTAAATCAATAGTAGTTATTAGGATTACTGTGGTTTGGAATTGGTCAAATGTGCCTGGAAAAAAAATATGATCAGAAAATCAACTTGCCTAATAATTCTGCACTCCCTGTATATATATATATATATATATATATATATATATATATATATATATATATATATATATATATATATATATATATATATATATATATATATATATATATATATACACACACACACATCATATGTTATATGCGATTCATTGTGATTAATCGATTTGACAGACCAAATAATATATTATATTATATTAATTATATTATATTATATTATATTATTATATTATATCATATTAATTATATTCCTCAGGTGCTCCAGAGTGGGCGGAGCACATCAATGACACAGAGAAAGATGTTGGTAGCGAGCTCACTCTCAGATGTGTTGCCGTCGGGAAGCCCCAACCATGGATACGCTGGCTGAAGGATGGCTATTCGGTTAATACCCTGTTTTATTTTCTGTGGAACACCCATATGAGAACTTCAAGTTGTTCAGTTCGTTTAATATCAAGTAATCGTGTGTGTTCTGCTACATTTTTTTCCTGATCTCCAGTACGGCAAAGGGGAGCTGAAGTTCTCCAGCCTCACGTTTGAGGATTCGGGCATGTATCAGTGCGTTGCTGAGAATGAATGGGGGACCATCTATGCCAGCGCAGAGCTTCGGGTCGTCTGTGAGCTTTTAAATACTTCTTTACTGTCATGCTTCTGAAGTAGTAGTTTACATGAAAAAATCGAAAGAGCTGCACATTTCTGAAAGTGTATTTAAAAAAGGCACATAATTATTGCTGAAGGTTGAGTGTCTCAATGGTTTCTTCACAGCATGTGCACCAACGTTCATTTATAATCCAGTGAAGAAGGTTCTGCTAGGGGCTGAAAATGGCCGTGTGGTCATAGAGTGCAAACCCCGTGCTGCTCCTAAACCCAAGTTCGTCTGGAAACGAGGCTCCGAGCTGCTGGCCAACTCTTCAAGGTTAGTCAGTCCATCTTAAATACATGCATTTACTTACAGGTAAATCATAAGGTCGTGGTGGTGATAGAAGCTTAGTCACAGTTGTCATCATAATCATCTCTTTTCATCCTTATTTTTCAGGATGTTAATTTGGGATGATGGAAGTCTGGAGATTCTGAACGCAACAAAAAGTGACGAGGGCTCGTACACCTGCTACGCTGAGAATGACCGCGGCAAATCCAACAGCACAGGGACCCTCACTATCACCGGTCAGACAAAATTTGAATCGCGTCACCTACACTATTTACCTAAAATACATAATCACCTACAATTTATTTTATTTTAATTCATTTTATTTTATGAAGCATTAATACACACAACAAATAAACAATATAAAGTAAAATATTTTATTTTTATTTTATTTTAAGAAAAACTAATCCCACTTAAAGGTGCAGTGTGTGAATTTTTAGCGACATCTAGCGGTGAGGTTGTGAATTGCAATCACCCACCGCTCATCCCTCCCTTTCGAAGCACATAGTTCCGAAACTACGGGTTCTGCCACAAGACAAAAATGTCATCGTCGGAGAGCGCAGAGAGTGACTAGCGCTCTGTAGAGAATTTTGTCCGTTTGGGGCTACTGTAGAAACATGACGGTGCAAAATGGCGACTTCACTGTAAGGGGACCCGCGTGTATGTAGATAGAAATGGCTCATTCTAAGGTAATAAAAACATAACGGTTCGTTATGTAAAGTCTTTATGCACCACTGAAAGCATAGTTCTGTATATTATATTGCATTTCTGTCAATAGATCCTCATAAATACTATCACCAGACCAAGCTCAATTTAAGATTGAACATTGGTCTGGAGAGTCTGCTATGTATTTTCCACTGCACATGAGGCGTGATAAACGAGCATAAATTAAATGACCCTATACGCAATTGGATAGTCCTTCAACCAATCAGACCACAAGAGGTGTGATAAACGAGCATAATTTAAATGACTCTGTATGCAATTGGATAGTCCTTCAACCAATCAGACCACAAGAGGTGTGATCAACGGGCAACGACCCATCGCTTCTCTATCCGTCATCGTGTAAACCCGCCAATAGCACGCCAGGTGGATAAGCCAGTCTGTGATTGGTTCCCGCAAAAGTGTAACAGAAGCAGTAGAGATGAATGTACAGGTTTCCAGACTGAGTTGCAGGGCGAAATAAAATCGGCAGCAGATCATGCAGGGTTTATCCAGTCTAACACACTGCACCCTTAAGTGTAGTTATTTAATTTTATTTTTACCATAATTAATTAATTAACAAAATAATTCTAAATTCATTTAGATTATAAATATAGTTATAATGGGCTGAATAGTGCATTTTAATTTACTGTTTTATCAACATATAGATTTTAGGTTAAAATTGATATAAATTTATAAGGGAAAGTATTTATCATAGGTTTTGTGACTGGTCACTTTTGTAAATATTCCTTTTATACGTTTTTCACTTTTATAGATATTCCATGTAGCCTTTCAATTAATATGAGTTGTATGCCTTTGTATCTCTTGAACTTCCTCAGAGGCCACCAAGATTACCGTGGCTCCGTCAGACACTGAGGCGGTTGTAGGTGACAGTACAGTACTCCAGTGCTCTGCATCATATGACCCCAGCCTGGACATCACCTTCATCTGGATGGTCGATTCCTACATCATCAACTTCTACACAGACTTCGAACACTACGAGCAGCTCATGGTGAGTAGAGCCAAGAATCCCAGGAGTTCTGTTGATGAGAAATGCAGGAGGACATTCATTGTTTGCATGTTTTTTGCAGGATCATGAGCACAGGGGAGACCTGCTGATCAAGAATATTCAGGTGAGGCATGCAGGACACTACATCTGCACAGCTCAGACTATAGTGGACAACGCCACCGCGGAAGCTGATGTTTTTATCAAAGGTTGGTAATTTGAACTGTGTGTGCCCTAGGTTATTAAACTAATGTGCATGTGATTAAAAATGTGCACAAAAAAATGGATGCGGCCTGGTTGAGTTAGATGTTGGTTTTTTCTGCAGTAGGTCACATGATAACGATAGCATTGTATGTCCAGGTTATATTCGTACCACACACATTCATACTACAGTATATACAGAAGAACGTGTTTTAGCGGTTGTGAAGTAATTACTTATTCGAAATAAGTACCTATTCAAGAGAGTATGCGATTTCGGATTCAGCCCTAGTGTTATTAAGGGGCATGACATTTCTTGAAGCATTTGACCAATCACAACACACTGATCCAACTGACCAATCAGAGCACATTGCACTTTTCAAAAGGAAGGGCTTCATAGAGATAGGAACTATGATGGCCCTGTCCCAAATGGCACACTTCATGTGCACTTCATGACTTAAAATGGCCGCTGCGTGCGCGTGTTCGTTAAGTCCACAAGACCGCAGGGTGTCCCAGTTGTCATTTTAGGTCTCAGAAGAGTGCTTGCAAGGTCGATATGCGCCCTCGATGCGCACTTCTGCCGAGCCTGCACTGGTGTGGGTTACGCAGTGGACTTCTTCACAGTCAAAGCGGCATTACGTCGTATAAGTGTGGACTCAGAGGAAGACCATGAGGGTTTAGGGTGCCATTTAGGACAGGGCCACAGTGTTACTGACAGACTAGAGCCGCGTTTCCACCGCAGGTACTTTCCCCAGGAACTAGGAACTTTGGGGTGTTTCGACTGCAGGAACCAGGGTCTATATGAAGTTCCAGGTAAATATTTCCCCCTCCGAACGGCCCTGCTCCCGAGGTAGTACTTTTTCAAAGTTCGGGAACTTTCGGGGGTGGGACTTGGGCGGTTGAACTCACACAGCATTTTATTTCAATCAGCATTTTTAAAAGTATTTTGCGAGATTCGCTCTGCGTTCAGTAAATATCGGTCTTGCTCTTTCTGTCCGATGGTGCTCGTTCGTCTCAGCAATCGCACGGTCAATGTCCGTAATAGCTGAAAATAACATACTTATTTTAAATCTAGCTTTACGAGCTTTCAGAATACACTTTAGTATCAGTGCTTGTCTCTTTTCCGCAGTTTTGTCAATGACCTCTTTAGTAAACCAATACATAACTAGCAAAAGCAGCGCTGCTTGCATCTCCTCCACTTGTTATTGTTGCAGATAAAATCGCGCAAAAATGATTACTGTCCGTCGCTAACTGAGAGGAGCAGCCGTGCACAGTCCTACATCACCGGACTAATGTGCCTAATCTTCACGGTACTTTTAGACAGCAGTGGAAACGCAGACAGTAGCAGGTCTGTAAAAAGTTCCTGGTACAAATTGTTCCGGGTAATTTCGGTGGAAACGCGGCTTAGGAAGTGAGCTGCAATAATGTAAAATATGTGATTTTTTTTTTTTTAACATTCAAGCATGAAAACCTACTCCAGTAGTCCCCAAAAACAAAATCAATACCTTGTAAAAGAATAAAACAAGGCCTCTTTAAAAACAATGCATTGATGTTTAGCTGTTCAACAACTAACCATTTGTATTATTGCATTATTATTTACATCAAATAGACCATCATGACTTTGTCAAGAATGTCGACCATTTTCGCTTCAGGTTTGCCTGGTCCTCCGGGTGGCGTCCGTGTGGAAGAGATTGGAGACACGTCAGTAAAACTACGATGGTGTCTGGGATCAGACCACGGTAGTCCCCTTATCCAGCATGTTGTACAAACACGAGACTTTTACGCCCTGGATCCAGAGGACTGGAAAACTGCAACCACTTGTGAGTCCACTAGAAGGAGACAAAACACATGTCTTAAGCATTTCCAACTAATTTCCTTAAAGGGTTAGTTCCCCCCAAAATGGAAATTATCCCATAATTTACTCACCCTCAAGCCATGCTCGGTGTATATAACTTTCTTCTTTCAGCCAAATACAGTCTGAGTTATATTTAAAAATATCCTTACAAGCTTTATAATGGGAATAAATGGTACCATTTTTTATGAAGCCCAAAAAAAGCGCATCCATCCATCCATCATAAATCATCATCCATACGGCTCCAGGGGGTTAATAAAGGCCTTCTGAAGCAAAGCAATGTGTTTTTGTAAGAAAAATATCCATATTTATAACTTTATAAACTGTAATCAGCTTCTGGTAACAGCCGTACGTATGACGTAGGATGTAGGAGTAGCGTAAGCGGGTGAGTAGACGCCTCTCACAGCTCAAACAAATAGGACTGGGCAACAAACCCAAGCTCCTCTGACATTTCTCTTTAAAAATGTTCGTTTTTAGACTAATTTGTGACCGGTGTTTCATTTTGCTCTCTCCTCTGCGCTTCCGTACGTCAATACGTCTTGCGTCGGGTCATAGGTCAGGTATTGCGCCGGAACTAGACTCGTGTACGCCTATTACCGGAAGCCGGTTTTATAGTTTATAAAGTTATAAATATGGATATTTTTCTTACAAAAACACATTGCTTTGCTTCAGAATGCCTTTATTAACCCCCTGGAGCCGTAAGGATTACTTTTATAATGGATGGATGTGCTTTTTTGATTTTTTAATATAACTCTGACTGTGTTTGGCTGAAAGAAGAAAGTCATATACACCTTAGATGGCTTGAGGGTGAGTAAATCATGGGATCAATTGAATTTTTTTAAGTGAACTAACCCATCCATCCATCCATCCATCTTCTTCCGCTTATCCGGGGCCGGGTCGCGGGGGCAGCAGTCTAAGCAGAGATGCCCAGACTTCCCTCTCCCTAGACACTTCCTCTAGCTCTTCCGGGGGGACACCGAGGCGTTCCAAGGCCAGCCGGGAGACATAGTCCCTCCAGCGTGTCCTTGGTCTTCCCCGGGGCCTCCTCCCGGTTGGACATGCCCGAAACACCTTCCCGGGAAGGCGTTCAGGAGGCATCCGGAACAGATGCCCGAGCCACCTCAGCTGTCCCCTCTCGATGTGGAGGAGCAGCGGCTCTACTCCGAGTTCCTCCCGAGTGACTGAGCTTCTCACCCTACCTCTAAGGGAGCGCCCAGCCACCCTGCGGAGAAAGCTCATTTCGGCCGCCTGTATCCGGGATCTTGTCCTTTCGGTCATGACCCAAAGCTCATGACCATAGGTGAGAGTAGGAACGTAGATTGACCGGTAAATCGAGAGCTTCGCCTTACGGCTTAGCTCTTTCTTCACCACGACAGACCGGTACATCGACCGCATTACTGCAGAAGCTGCACCGATCCGTCTGTCAATCTCCCGCTCCATCCTCCCCTCACTCGTGAACAAGACCCCTAGATACTTGAACTCCTCCACTTGGGGCAGGAACTCTCCACCAACCTGAAGTGGGCAAGCCACCCTTTTCCGACTGAGGACCATGGCCTCGGATTTGGAGGTGCTGATCCCCATCCCAGCCGCTTCACACTCGGCTGCAAACCGTCCCAGTGCATGCTGAAGGTCCTGGTTAGAAGGGGCCAACACGACAACGTCATCCGCAAAGAGCAGAGACGAAACCGTGTGGTCCCCAAACCTGACACCCTCCGGCCCTTGGCTGCGCCTAGAAATTCTGTCCATAAAAATTATGAACAGAACCGGCGACAAAGGGCAGCCCTGCCGGAGTCCAACATGCACCGGGAACAAGTCTGACTTACTGCCGGCAATGCGGACCAAACTCCTGCTTCGGTCATACAGGGACCGGACAGCCCTCAACAAAGGACCCCGGACCCCATATTCCCCCAGCACCCTCCACAGGACGCCGCGAGGGACACAGTCGAATGCCTTCTCCAAATCCACAAAACAAACTAACCCTTTAAACATAATACAGAATGGAAGTTTTTCGCAAGTATTTGCATTCTGTTAATTTGATTTGACTTTTTCTGTCACATTTGAGAAGATCTTGTGAAGAACGTTATGTATTCTTAATGTGATCTTAGTGGATTTTGCTGTCGTGATCATATTCATGGTTTTTAAGTCAACAAATATTGTTTTCCCAGCTCCAGTGTTTCTGGATGGATCTACGGAGTCAGCAACCATTGTTGACCTTTACCCCTGGATGCAATATGAATTCCGTGTGTATGCCATCAATGATTTTGGATCTGGGGAAAACAGTCGTCCGTCCATTAAAATTAAGACTTGGGATGCCAGTGAGTATATTTACAGCTTTCAGTATTTGATTAAAATGTATATACAATAAATAAATATAATATAGGTGTATAAGTGTTTTAGTAAAATAAGTGAGGCACATATAGTCTCACCCAGTCTTTCTCTTATCTCAGGGCCTACAATAGCTCCTTCTGATGTCATTGGTCAGGTGGGAATAAGCGGAGAGCTGATCGTGACCTGGACTGTATGTGTTCATATCCTACTGCATTTATGGTATATTTGCTGAGTAGAGGTCAATGGCAGATTTCTGATGTGTCCCTCATGTACTTGATTCCATTGCAGCCTGTGAAACCTCAGTTCTTCTTCGGTAAAAAATTTGGCTACGTTGTAGCGTTCAAGGCGCATGAGGATTATGAGTGGAAATGGTCGACCGTGGAGGATCCTGAGACGAGGCGCTACATCTACAAAGAGAGCATGATGCCAGACACAGAGATACAGGTCAAAGTGAGCACCTACAACAACAAAGGAGAAGGACCCTCAAGTCTTATAACAGTGGTCTACTCGCCACGCCTAGGTGAGAAGGTTTGATGTTATCCAGCTTTAAAATTAGTTGTAAAATAATAAAAATAAGTGTCCTTTAACACGTGTAATATCTCTCTCAGCACCGACTGAAGCTCCGTTAGACGTCTACGCCCGTCAGGTGACCTCTACAGAGGCTTTGGTCTGGTGGTTACCAATCTACCAGGCACCGCCAAACTGGGTTGACGGATATCAGGTGAGTCCTAAGTGGAATAATAGAAAATAATCATGACATTTTGATCCTCATGTCTCTTCATTCGGTGTCTAGATTCGTTACTGGAGAAAGTACGATGATAATGAGGCTGCTGCCTCTCGAGTCCTTGTGCATAGAATGATTAACCAAACGCGCCTGGAGAACATGCGGCCTGACTCTCACTACCTTATAGAGGTACGAGCGTTCAACGGAGCTGGGCTCGGACCGCCCAGCGAGCACTGTGAAATGTTCACCAGGAGACCCCGTAAGAGATTTGCACTTCTCTAGATCTCTCGTCCAGGTTATGGGTTTCTACAGGTCTTACATTTGAAACGAGAGTTTTAATGTATTGATAAAGTATGTGTATTATCTTTTCAGCTCCAAGTCGTCGTTTGAGAGTATACAAATATGTCAGCTTTACACGCAAATGGCTCTATCTGTATTGGGATCACATCTATAACTACTGGAATGAGTCCTATGTGGAGGGTTACAAGGTGAGTCGGTGATATTATATCAGTTGACATTCATTATTGTCTTGTTAATCTTAAGGATTATTTTTTAATTTTTTTTAATAGAACCTTATTTTAATACCCTTATTTAAATTCATCCTGTATACTATTTTTTTTTTATTCTATTTATTACAGAAAACTTATTTTAATGCCTTTTATTTGAATATATCATTTATTAAAAATATATATTTTATTGTATTACCGCAATCTTATTTTAATGCCTTTATTTTCATTCATTCTGTATACTTTTTTATTTTATTCTATTTATTATTGAAAACTTATTTTAATGCCTTTTTTAAATCATGTATCATTTATACTATTTGTTGCTGTTGTTATTTTATTACTGGAACCTTATTTTAATGCCCTTATTTAAATTTTTCATTAATACATAAAAAATTATATATATTTGTATTTCCATTTGTATCTTTCTTTCAGATTTTGCTCCGGAAGGAAGGAGAGCGTTATGGGAAGCTTTATACCACCGGCAGGCACTACATCGACTTCCCCATGCCAGAGACCGGCGATTACCTCATAGAGGTCCGAGCCCGCTGTGAGGGAGGTGATGGGCCTATATCACAGATCATAGTACAAGGTGAATACTTCCTTTCAATAATCAATAAGGATGATCTCATTTTGATTTTGATGATGGCAAAATGATATCTGATATTTAGCATCATTTAAAATATATTTCAAGAACTGAAATCCCTCCCATGTAGTCTCCTTTTCAGTATTTAAACAGACCGACGCAGTTCCACAGATCTAACTGTTATGCTTGTCTTTTTTTATTGTGTTCAGGTAAAGCGGCTCTGGGTGCTGAATCTCTCAGCATCGCCTCTGTCTTGCTGTTGGCTCTGGGCTGGATGAATTTAGGCCTTTAGGCAAACAACAACACTGTCAATACTTTGGGGAAATCGACTTCTGAGAAACAATCCTAATGTTGTGCATTTCCTTACAGGGATGGTGCAGTTTGTTTGAGAGTGTAAAATATAGAATATAGATTTGTTTGTAATATTTACCCTCTTGATTTGCCTTATAAAATGCCCACAATCAACTCAAGAAATGGTGTCGTAAAATAAATATATAGTATCAGGATATGGTGAATTTTTGGATGACTTAACATCAATTATTCAGAAATAAGATATGTATTTATTACAGAACATGTTTTGTTAGTAATTTGTTTCCATGTCAGTTGCTGCACAACATTATATAATACATAGAAAGGTTTGAGCTTCAGTTGTTTGTTTGCCCACATTTTATTTACATTTAATAATGTTTACAAATCTATTTTTGTCACTGTGTTTGTATGACACTGTATGTCATAAACATCGAAAACATTAAACAAATTGCTTTTCTTTTGTCTTCCTACCAAGTTTTCTCAGAAATGTGATTGAAACTACCAGTTACATATTATATAAACTCTGCTAATCCTACCACTAGTTTCTACATAAAAACAAGGAATGTTTGAATCATGCTGATATGCTTAAAAATATATATCATATTCCACTTTTTTAGCCTAAATACCAGTTACTGTTACTGCCACATTACAATAAACTTTTTTAGTTTTGTGAGAACTATTATTTAAACACTTCAAATGTCTTAAGGTTATTTAAATCTCAAACAAACTTCACATTATGTTAATTTGCTAATTGCTATTTAAGGACTAAAACTGAACTGAACAGTGATTCGTCAAGCACATAAACACTTTTTTGGTATTTAGCTTCACGTTTGGGGAATTAATGTGTAATTTATTTTGTACAAAAACGTAACTAGTCTCTTAAAGTTATGTTAACAACAAACTTCAATTTAGATACAAATCCTCCAGTGAGCTCCAGTCTAAGCATTTTAATGAACGTCCTCTAGTGGCTATCAGTGCTACAACCGGATATTTGACGACGCCATAAACACAGCGTGCGATATTTACCTTCTCATCCCATGTAGCTACTTACACTAGACTGTTAATAAGTTCATGAAACTTATTCAACGTTGGAAGCGAAATGCGTGAGTTTTCTGTTCATCTCACATTCTTTTTGAGGAAAAAACAAGGTAATAATCTAATGGACGCACTGGCCTAGAATGTTCGGATTCATCCAGTAGATGTCAGCATAACATAAACAGTAGGACAACAGAGGCAGAACAAGGACTCCTATTTCATATCCTACTGTATGTATTTTATTAATTTTATTTATTATATGCAATTAAATTGTAATATAATGTCTAGAGTGATAACATATGCTTAAATATCAGTCTAATTCAAAGTGGACCATATTTTGCCTACATGTGGAAATGATTGTAGTGTAAGTCTATTATAGAGTTCATCTGCATTAAAGAGAAACATTAGTGTTTGTGTGCATATGAGCTTGTGTGTGTGTGTGTAGGCCCACTGTAAATGCTTCATGGTCCATACTCACATCATGCTTCGTCTCTCATTGGTTGACTCATATTTGACTCCTCATCAGTTGTGGATGAGAAACCGCTAATTAAACATCATCATTATGGCGCTTAATGAAGCAGCACTGGCAGTGACATACAGAGCACAGATTTACACAACTCCTCTAACGCCACATGTGGTCGTCTTGTCTTCTTTAATTGAATCCTGAGGTTTTGTCCTGGCAAGTTGTTGTAGTTGTGGAAGTCCTTTTTGAATGCAATGTGTAAGGTATGGTGTTTGTGCATTACCAGAGAATGCTAGTTTATTATGTATTGATTTTGTTGGATGGGTGCAGATCTCTTTCATATCAGTTTCTTGCACAAGATTCCCAGTGCTGTAACTTACCATTATACAAAAAACACATAATTTGCATGTTTAACAACACACTTCATGCCTCACCCATAAAGCGTAGCTATATGTCACAAACCAGGAAGAGTTGTGATTTGAAGCATGCTTGCTTTTTTCTTCCAGATAGTTCTTTGTCTGCCTACAGATGCATTTTATGCAGATCAGGTGTGCATCTGCGTTCCATACGTCTAATGTTTCATCTGCCAGCGCCTTGTCTGTTATTTAGGGGTGCCATTGTGGCAGAAAGGCAGAATGGGAGCGCTGGAGGACGGGTCTGGCTCTCCTTTTGCTTGGTTGGGAGCATTTAAAATAGGACGTATTAGCTCTGACAGACGATCATAAATCACTGAATGTGTGTGGCAGGGCCTGCGGTGCAGCGGCAAGCATTTTTCGAGAAGTGGGCCGCTGAATCTCAGGGTTCAGCGGGGTCTCGGCGAGGACATATACGACTTATACAACCCTCCTGGGCCGGTTTGATGCGGATTGTCATTCATAATACACACCAAAGCGTTACGGCGCTTGTCAAACCCCCTGTAGTTTTATTGGTTTGGCAGGGGGTGTCATATATGTGCGTAATTGCTGGTTGTGCAGACGTTTTTATTGGATTGTTTGCACAGTAAAGAAGCACTACGTGTTCCTCTGTGCCTCAATTTCAACATATCCCATGCTGATCTGCCTGTTTGTAACATCTTATTTAAGTGATCATCTAACAGCATTTCTCACCCATAATGCAACAAACAGGCAGATCTGAAAATGAAGCCTTCGGAGAACCAAATGTGTTGTGTAAATTTATTTAACTTGTGGCTCTAAGTGATCGATTGCATTTTACGGCCCACAACTGAAGCTCACCCCCTTTATAGAAAATATTGTTTTTTTTGTGTGCTCAGTCTGATATTGCTCTTCAAATCCCTACTCTGGCTTGTCAGCACTTTGTCTGTATTCGCCTGCTGCAAGACCCTTTACCTCCATTGGCTCTTCCAACCAAATCACAATTTTCCACTCCTGTACGAAGCTTGGCAAGGCGGATGGCAATCAACACCATCATCTCCCAATGTAATTAAGGATTACCCACAATTCTGAAATGAGTTCTGAACCACTGATTATATCCAGCCCAAAGCATCAACAGCCAAGCACAGATAACCGGCTGTATTGTGATCGAGTTAATAGTCTGTTAAGGCACATCAAAATGGCATTTTATTTCATTTCATTTTATGCACTGTTTGACTTGCTAGTGATAGTTATGGACACAAATAGCATCAACTCATGTTTATGTTTTACCCTTTTCCCATAAACATAGTGCTGTGGAAACCCAATTTGGCCGATTTTTGTGAATAAAAGTGGTTATGGGCCTGGAAAAACTGGTTCTGCACTGGTCTCTTAAAGGCCCCATTCTTCGTGATCCCATTGTTCAAACTTTAGTTAGTGTGTAATGTTGCTGTTAGAGCATAAATAATACCTGTAAAATTATAAAGCTCAAAGTTCAATGCCAAGCGAGATATTTTATTTAACAGAAGTTCCCTTTCAAAGCCTACAGCGAACGGCTGGCTTGGACTACATCCTGGTACTTCCTTCATAAATGACGTCAGCAGAACAGTAGAACAGACTAACCTCCGCCCACAAGAATACGCGAAAAAAGGGGGCGTGGTCTTGTTGCTGTCCCACGTGGAGAAGAGGACGTGTCGCGTGGAGAAAAGGAATTGTTGTGTTTGAGTGTGTTTGTCGCCATGTCGTCGAGACGCTGTTATTTTCATCCCGGAGTCAAATCACCTTTGTTTGGCTTTCCCAGGGACGCTGTAGAGATCATTAAGCGCATATATCTCCCGTTAAGAGGCGTGACCTTTCCACATGCGCTAAGCTGCTGACGAATCACAACACAGGAACCGTGCCACGTTTGCTAAGCTGCGGTCAAATCACAACACGGGAACCGCTGGCACAATCAGAACTCGTTACGTATTTCTGAAGGAGGGACTTCATAGAATAAAGGAAGTCATCAGCCGTTTTTAGGACAGTGACAACAGCGGTATACAGATAAGTACATTGTGTTAAAAATACTGTTTTTTTTTACATGCGAAACATGAACACATGTTATATTGCACACTGTAAACACAATCAAAGCTTAAAAAAAACACGAAGAACGGGACCTTTAAACCTTCCCCCCTCAAAATGGGAACCAGTATTGTCTGAGGCATTTCATTTGGTCGATTCATATAGGAAAAAGTAATATAAAAATACTCAAAAAGTGCCGTTTTTGTGTGTCCCCCTTTAAATGCAAATGAGCTGGTGCACCCGGCCCCCTTTCATGAAGAGGGCGGAGCTTCAAGTGCTTGTGTTAGCAGCTCCGATTACGTCCGAAACTGTTTAGACTTTTATGTTGAAACCGGAGTAGGACAATGATGACGAGACTCAAGAAGAAGTGACAACATGTAGAATACAACAGGACGTTTTTTTATGGTTAGTTGGCGAATTTATGTAGCTGATGTGGAGTTAACTATCTTCAAGTCATTGATTAGCATATTCTGTCATGATAATCTATAAATCACTCGTGTGGGAACTGTTGTAAGATGCCTACTAAGCCCTCTGCATGAAGATAAAACTGGCATAGTTTAGTTTAATGACATGCTATTGCGTTTGTGATATGTACTGTATTGCAATAAATGTGAAAAGACGGATGCGACAGTTTGAGCAGACTCCTAAATGTGCTCTACTACAACAATTCTTCCTCTTCTCAACATGGCCTCAGCCCCTTTGTTGCGTGTTCCCGGAGGCAGGGTTTATGTCAATTTTAGGGGTAGTAATGTCACTAACCCGTTGTTACATTCCTCGTTAATTAGATATTAAATTGTCTAGCATATTATCAGACATAACACAGGATGAGCGTGTGTGCATTCCAGACAGTAGGGGAGACTGCAAAAGGATGACCCAAGACCAACGACTTCAATTGAAAAAGTTTGAATTTGTGTTTGACAATAAAGTGAAGTAATAATGTGAAAAGTAATAAAGTAGTGAAAATAAAGAATATTTACAAAATATACAATTAAGCAGGATAAAGCAAAAAGTCAACAAACTGGGAGAGAGGAAGGAGCAAACGAGTGGTGCTTAAATCAAATAACAAAACAAAACTCATCTAACTGAAGATTTAGGAAATAAACTAACTAACAACAAAAGATGTAGAAAGAAACTTCAGCGTCCGAACACGCCATAACTGAACTACCTAACTAACCAAACAAAAACGTACAATCTTAGCACCACTGCTAAACCTGTGGTGTGTCTAATACATAAGTGAACTACGTGTTGGAAATGTAGGTCGTGACCTGCTTACCTGTCTCACAACCTCTCTTACCCGTTTATACAGCGCTGAATCATAACTTGAGATGAAGCGTCAGTGAACAGCGGTCACCAAACATGGTAATAGGCTACCTCAAGCATAACACATGAACACACAAGCACGAACAAACAGAGAACTGATCTAACTGCTAAGGTGTAACAGCAGTGAGCCCCCAATGTAGATCAGCCTCTCAGACTGGACTCTCGAACGAGAGACCGTCGTCATTGAGTGTGTACTCTCCCCAGTGTCAGAGCGTCTCTCCCATTGAAGTTTGCGCCATTCATAAACAGCCTCAGGACTGGTGATTGGTTGCGCAATCCTGACGTCAGCGTCTGACGTCCGTTGACTGACAGGCGGTTCCTCCACTCACGTTCCATCCCTGAAACAGACAGCTGGTACAAACACACTCACACATATGCACAGCGTGATATATATATATATATATATAAACACAGACTACGTAGCACCATGTACGTAACACACAACATGTACAAATATATAACAAAACAAACTACGTAGCACAGCGTATGTAACACCGTGAATAAACTTGTTGTAGTCCCCAGCCATTTGTTGTAGTCCTTAAAGGTCCCATGGCATGGATTTTTATTTTTTATCTTATAATGTATTCTGAGGTGTACTTATATTATTAGTATGATTTTTACATCATAAAATGTCATAATTTAGAAATAAAAGGCATTTTTTCTATACTGATATTTGCCCTGTGCCTGAATGCCCTGTTTCAAGGGGCATGTCTGCTGTGAGACTTCAGTAAAAAACGCCCACTGTTGTGATTGGCTGACATCTTTGCATTTGAAATGAGCGGAGGGGGCGTGGTTTAACGAGGTCTACGAGCCGAGGCACAAGCCTGCTGCCTGCCAGAGAGACGGATGTCACTTCTCATCAGTTCTCTCAGCACGTCTAAGTTCAGTGAACTGTTGTAGTTACTAGCATATACTTCAGGTTATTCGTTTATTTCTAGTCGGAGGGACTGCCACTTTACGTTAGTAAATGATGGATCAGCGCTGACACGAGATGCGAACCGTTTAGAACGATTCAGTCCGATTTGGTGAACTGGTTCGGTTCACTAAAAAGAACCGGTTCACTAAAAAGAACCGGTTCAAAAGAACGATTAGTTTGCGAACCGGACATCAATGGACCAGAGACGGAGAGATTGCTAACTATAGTGATATTGTACTGAGTTGTGAGAGCGCTGTCAGCGTGAGTTTATTTTGTTTGTATCTGAGAGTTCTGAATAAACACGAGTCCCAGTCACGCCGAGCCCATCTTCCTCCTTATTACCAACTTTGTAACACATGTAATGTACCATTACAGGAGATGAACAAGTTACGAGTAAGTGTTGATTATAGCATTATTTTTAGATATTTTCCTATCATATGAAAAGCGTCAGTGACGTGCATTGAGTACACAGCACAAAAAAAGACACAACAGGGCAGTAATCGAATGTAATCCATTTTATTGTGGGGCTAGGCTGGCTAGCCCGGATATGCTCACACTTACCCCCCTTCTGCTTAATCTCGCGCCGCGTTTGCGTTTGGTGCCTTCGCTGTGGGCCAGATGCAGTACTGGGGGTCATGATGTTGAAGGCCGACCGGTCAGTGCAGCCCGAGCTTCCGCGTGCGTGAGGTTTATCTCTAAAGATGTGGCTCTGCCGATGTTGAGCAGAAACTCACGACTGTTTACATTTACAGTTACATTTATGCATTTAGCAGACACTTTTATCCAAAGCGACTTACAACTTGGGGGTACATGAAGCGGTTGGTCATGAAGAGTCGAGAAGCGCAATAAGAGCCTGAAATCCTGAGACCGTGTACATTGCTCAGTGTAGCACAGGCTAGGGTAGGGAGGGAAGAAGGAAGAGAAAGAGGAAAGGAAAGTGTTTTTTTTTATTTTATTTTTTTTATTATGAGGTGCTCACGGAAGTGCTGAGTTTTAAGTTGACTTTTGAATGATGTCAATGATTCTGCGTTTCGGATGGCGTTGGGAAGATCGTTCCACCAGCTGGGAACGTTGAACGAAAATGTTCTGGAAAGGGATTTTTTCCCCCTCTGTGATGGTACCACAAGCCGTCGTTCCTTTGCTGAGCGAAGGCTTCTGGTGGGGGTGTGGATTTGTAGAATGGGGTCAAAGTAAGCAGGAGCTGAGCGCTTGGTGGCTCTGTATGCAAGCGTCAGCGCCTTAAACTTGATGCGAGCAGCGAGTGGTAGCCAGTGCAGGGAGATGAAGAGAGGTGTGACGTGGGTCCTTTTGGGCTCGTTGAAGACAAGACGTGCTGCTGCATTCTGGATCATTCGAAGTGTTTGGATTGCACAAGAGGGGAGTCCAACCAGAAGCGCATTGCAGTAGTCAAGTCTAGAAATAACCATGGCCTGGACAAGAAGCTGTGTTGCGTGCTCTGTTAGGAACGGTCTAATCATCCTGTTGTTGTGGAGCGCAAACCGACATGAGCGAGCTGTCTTAGAAATGTGTTCTCTGAAGGACAGCTGGTCATCAAATGTTACTCCAAGATTTCTGACTGACTTTGATGGGGAAATCAAGGATGTACCTAACTGGATGGTGAAGTCATGTTGTATGGTGGGACTGGCGGGGAAGATGAGAAACTCTTTGCCAGGTTGAGCTGCAGGTGATGTTTTCTCATCCATGCAGAGATGTCAGCCAGACAGCTGGAGATTCGTGCAGCTACTGTGGGGTCGTCTGGGTGAAATGAAAGGTAGAGCTGAGTGTCATCAGTATAGCAGTGGTATGAAAAGCCATGTGTCTGAATGATGGGTCCCAATGAAGTAGTGTAGATGGAGAAGAGGAGAGGACCAAGCACTGAGCCCTGGGGAACCCCAGTGGTCAGTTGATGTGCTTGGGATTCCTATCCTCTCCAGGCAACCTTGAAAGACCTACCTGTGAGATAGGACTCAAACCAAAGGAGTGGAGTCCCTGTGATGCCCAGTGATGAGAGGGTGGACAGAAGAATCTGATGACTGACCGTGTCAAAGGCCGCAGATAGATCGAGCAGGACAAGGACTGATGATTTGGAGTCAGCTTTAGCTATCCGCAGGGCTTCAGTGACCGACAGTAGTGCAGTCTCTGTGGAGTGGCCCCTTTTGAAACCTGATTGGTTGATGTCCAGCTGATTATTCTGTGATAGGAAGGATGAAACCTGGTTGAAAACAACTCGTTCAATAGTTTTTGCTATGAATGGTAGGAGAGAAACAGGTCTGTAGTTATCTATGAGTGATGAGTTTAATGTGGGTTTCTTAAGCAGTGGAGTTACCCGAGCCTGCTTGAATGTGGTAGGGAAGATGCCGGTGCAGAGAGATGTGTTGATGATGTGTGTGAGTGCTGGTAGGATTGTAGGAGAGATGGCTTGAAGGAGGTGTGAGGAAATGGGATCAAGAGGACAGGTGGTAGGATGGTTAGAGAGGAGAAGTTCAGATACTTCTGTCTCAGTGAGTGTAGAAAATGAGAAGAGAGGATGTTTGGTTGTGGATGTGGCTGAACTAATGTCCACAGTGCGCGTGGGTGAGAACTGACTGCTGATGGTTGTTGTTTTGTTTGTGAAGAATTGTGCAAAATCGTCTGGAGATAGGGAGGTGGTGGGGGAGGGCAGAGGAAAGAGTTAAATGTTCTGAACAGTGTGCGTGAGTTTGAGGTGTTGTTGATCTTGTTTTGGAAATAAGAAGATTTAGCTGCATGTACTTTATCTGAGAAGGATGAGAGCAGGGACTGATACTTACCTAGATCGGATGGGTGGTTAGATTTACACCATGTTCTCTCTGCTGCCCTGAGTATCGTCCGGTGTTCACGAATAACATCAGATAACCAAGGGTTAGAGGGAGTGGCTTGTGCTGGCCTAAAAGAAAGAGGGCAAATACTGTCTAGACAAGAAGTTAAAGTGGAGCATAAAGTGTCAGTTGCAGTGTTGACATCCATAGAGGATAATTGTGAGGATGAGGGAACGGAGGATGAGACAGCAGAGGATAGATGAGATGGAGAAAGTGAGCGCAGGTTTCGCCTGAAGGTAACAGGTGGAGGAACTGGTGGTGCATGAGTAGTGAGTTGAAGGTTGAATGTGATGAAGAAATGATCTGAGATGTGTAGAGGTTTGACCAAAATATTGTCTGTAGAGCAGTTGCGTGTGTAAATGAGGTCCAGATGGTTACCAGATTTGTGGGTATGTGAAGTGATGATGTGATTGAGATCGAATGATGCAAGGAGGGAGTGGAAATCTGAAGCATAAGATTTGTCCAGATGAATGTTGAAGTCGCCAAGGACTATGAGTGGGCTGCCATCCTCTGGAAATGATTTTAGAACAGATAGACGCGACGAGGACGTACAAAAACACACAAGATAGAAAACACAGTTCTGTCGAGAGAGAGAGAAGCCGCAGCACGAATAATAAAGTTCTGTGTGAACTTGAATAATTAGCATCAGAAATCACTGATCACAGATCAGAAGGAACTGAAAAAAGACTTCTGTTTTCATTTGTACATCCAAACACTGAGAAACTGCCAGCATTCACTCGTTCACAAGCCATGATCTCTCGAGGACAAACAAATATGGCGCTCGCATGGGAGTGTCAAATTCTCTGGGCGGAGGAAAGGGAGGTAACCGTTCCTGTTATGACGTCATAACAGGAGAATTCAAGATCAGCTCGTCTGAGCTGTCATTTTCTCAAAGGCAGAGAAAGACACCCAGAACTCGGTTTACACCGATCAAAATTTCTAGCCACTTGGGGACAATATTTAGGCTAGGGGAACTCATATTAATGTTGAAAAACCTCATAAAATGAAAATTTCATGCCATGGATTTTTTTAAAAAGAAAATAACTCTGAAAGAAAAAAACTTTGCTTTGAACCGTGAACATCGTAACTTTGCAGATGTTTATGCTCAAACAGCAACATTACACACTAACTAAAGTTAAAAAAGTGAAATAATTATCAACCACCCCTTTAAATAAAACCATTTGACACACATATACAACATATAGTAATATTCTAACCATTTATTATGTATTATTTATGAATTATAATAATCGTCACACCAGGTTAAACCATCTTTTTTCCATGTACTGGGACTAATATAAGCATCAACAACACCATTTCGGTGGAAAGGGTGAATATGAGAGACAAAGAGAGAGAGACAATGAAAGAGTGCAGTATGTCATTGTTGAGAGTCACTGTCCTCTTATCTAGTAACCTCTCACCAACACTCTGGTTTTTCACATTCTCACCCCTCAATCTCTTTGATGGCGTGTGTGTGTGTGTGTGTGTTTGTGTGTGTGTGTGTGTGTGTGTGTGCGTGCGTGCGTGCGTGCGTGCGTGCGTGTGTGTGTGTGTGTGTGTGTTCAGATGCATCTCTGAGCCCGGTGTAACACAGTGCAGGTCTGTTCATGTCATGCTGGTAACAGAATGATGTTCTCAAAAACCCAACCCTTGAATTGGCTTCGAGGATGGATAGGATACAGGCTGGTAAGACTGTGAAGACAGGGAATAGACTAGGAGCATAAAAGGTGTCTGTTTTGTATTCTGTGGTCAGATTTTGATTCCAGCAGGCTTAGATATGTATTTGAATGAGCAGCATGGCATAGTAAATGTATTAAGGGATACATAGACATAATTTTAGTAATTATTTCCTTTATTCATACTTTCATGAATACAAAAAAACCTTTTGGGTGAACTATTCCTTGGAGAGGTTTGGTTGTAATAATTGTTTTCTCTCATTGTTGGATTTAGTGAGCTTGAATTTGTCTAAAATGTCAAAACTGTGTGTTCGACGTGAGCGTTTCCTGTCAGCTAATTCCTGCAGTCTTCTCTATAGCAGTATTTTGCCTTATTAAGAGCCCTTCCAACACAGAGAATGAGGTGTGAGAGGGGGTGTACTGTATACTCAAGGCACAGGAATTGTCATCACTCGCCTACAGTGACAGGAAGCAAAATGACAAGGCTGACAGTCTGAGAGCAGCTTGTGAGGGAGACAGATCGACAGTGGAGATGTCACTTGTGTTCCTAACTTTGAGTCCATGCGCACCAGATGAGCTGAAGTGTGTGTTACAGCCATGCCTTATGTAGTGCTTTGGAGTTATATGGGTTCATATTTTGGGTGGATTATCACCCACAATCCCAGTATCAGTGCTCATTTCGGGCAAAATTCACTAGGTTTACCAACTTTAAATTGTCTAACCCAGCACAGACAATGTTAGTATTTAGTTTTGTTATTTTTTTTATTATTTGGAGGGGCTGGGTTGAGGGTTGTAGCATGTGACATTTTATAACCTGAACTAACCTTCCATGTCAGGTCAAGTGATCTGATATTTTAAAAGATTTTAGAATAGTCATGAGGGTCTTCAGGGGGCTTTTTAACACTTCTACTACACTATCACCCTGTAATTTTTTTTTAATTTTATGCCCTGCCAAATATATATGAAAAATAACTTAAAATTCAGAGATAAAAATCATGCCCATATACACTGACCTAGGCACGTGGTGAGTGTATACTTCATAAATTCATACTTGGCATGTTTAGTTCGATTAAAACGAACCCTGGTGCAATTGCTCTATTAGTGCTGTTCATTTGAAAAAATGTGAACGCTGCCATCCGAAACCCAGTGCGCACCAGACAACCGGCCGAGACCACTGAAACGATGGGTCTCAGTCCGCTTCTAAACGAACTCTGGGGTGGTTCGAATGAATGCAATACAGACCAAAGTCATGTAAACAAACCAAAGACCCTAAAAAGGATATCGCTTTTTTTCTCGTCATAGTCATGAGTTTGCCCATCACAGTTCAGTACAGGCATCAGAACCGCGTCTCCACGCAGCAGATCTTCGTTTGTGTGTGTGACGGAGGGATTCCCGCCGCTGTTTTGACACTTTTACACATTTTATAAGAACTTCAAGAGATCTCATATGTAGGCTACGCACACACAGCGAGCACATTTAGCCCAGCACACAGCATTGCTTTGGATGTTTGTCTCAAAATAGGCAATACGTCATAAAAGCCGACCAATCAGTTTGTGAACGTATCCCTATGCCTTTAGGTTCGGTGTCTTTTGGTTCGGGGATAAAAATGCCAATCTGAACGGTAATCAGACCAGGCCTAAATGTGTTTTTTTTTTGGTCTGGACCAAGCGAACCGAACTTCAAGTTTGAATACACCCTAAATGTTGTAATTGAAATAAGGCCTAATCCTGGTTTAATCTAAACCCTGTCTGTGAAATCAGGCCTTAGTCTGCTTAAACCCTGTCCATTTCTTACAATTGACAGCAAACTCAAAATTCAGCCATTCTGCCTCCATCCAATCAACAACCAATTCAAAGTCCCCACCTTTTTTTTCCTTTTTGATAATCTGTTGCACTTGAATGTATCTCACTGTATGGAAGAAAAGCTTGGTTATCCTTTATTTTAAGGTGTCCTTGTTACAGTGTAACTGTATATTTAAGTACTGAGTAATATTAAGGGATAGTTTCATGTAATTATGCATAATTTACTGTTATTAAGTACATATAATGTGTAACAAGCACACTGTAAAATAAAGGGTACTCTTTATTTTACAGTCCAATATTATGAGTAATTGCAACAACTGGGTAATAACTAGGTAATAACCCTAAACTTAACCCATGTAGTTACCCAGCACTTTATAAGTAAATACACTGTAAGTACACGTACTGTAAAATAAAGTGCAACCAAATAAAGTGTTACCAAAAGCTCTACTGCTAGTTCCAATACATTGCAACTTTAACCATCACTGTATTTATTTAGCTATGAATTGCTTTCACACGTGTATCAGTTAATGTGAGAAGACCTTGTCCCATTAAACACACACACAGAACACCTGTGAGGCGTGTGTGTGAGTATCCATTGTTGTGATTTGTGTGGATAATGGATATTCTGTGGGAAATCACCAAACTCATCACCTAATTGAGATGGATGCATTTTTAATGACCAAGCAGCCTTTATTGAACCTCATCTGCTGTGGAAGACATTAAAATGTACCCACATAGTGGACTGCACTAATAAGCTGCGCTGTGGCGAGACCCACCCTCACCGTTCTGCAATCCCATCAGCCCGTGTAACGATGCTAGGCGTGTCATCTCTGTGGTATTCTTTGTTTGAAGACAAGACACCTAGAGGCAGTATATATGAGCATATCTGCTTTTACTGGCAGTTAGATTTGATTTGAATCTTATCAGTTTCCATTTCATCCACACACACACACACACACACACACACACACACACACACACACACACACACACACACACACACACACACACACACACACACACACTTTCTAGTAGTGCCTAATTAATCATCTGGGAAGATTCTCCCCCTCTGAATAGGACTGATTCTGCAGGAATTCCTCATACAGGGATGTATAATTAACTCTAGTCTCGACTTTGCTGTCTGTCTGTCTCTTAAAAGCAGACGCTCTGAAGGCGAAGACTGGCTGGGGTTCGATTAGGAGAAATGTGATGTGACTCTGAAGCACATAAATTCAATTAAAACAGTATTGTTTGTCCATTCTGTTGCTAATGGTTTAGAGCTTTTACGCCAGTTGCTCGCTCCGTCTGGAGTCGCTTAAATTAGGTTATGTGGCAGATTAGACGATTAGAGCCTTACGATTAGCAGTTTTTGCAATTAGGACTTTGTTCCTAATCAACCAGGCTTTTCAGATCGAAGGTAAATTAGCATTTTAGGCATCATGGGCGCTTCTGTCACAGAGGTTTTTTTTTTATTTTTTAATGAAGGAATATACTGGTTGCGTCCAAAACCTGGAAAATGCTGCCTTCGGAGGACACATTTCAAGGCAGGAAGGCACCAAGGCACGTCCGAATCTAATGTTAGCTTCACTTCCTGTCTCCTGAGATACCTTCATCTAATCGATATTTGAAGGCAGCATATTTGTATCCTTCGCTGCCTTTGATATCCCACAATCCTGTGCTTTCCATTCTGTGACAGTTGAGCTGGAAAAAAAAGATGCCGTCCAAAAGTTACATTTGCTGGTCAGTTTGTGTGTAAATGTAAGGGTTTTTTTTTACCAACATTTTCCACTTCTGATGTCATTTCTAGCGAGAAATTACTAATGTAGTAATTCAATATTTGTTTAGTTCTCCCTTTATTTTGCTATAGGCTAGATCATTAAACGGTTACACTGCCTAAGAAGTCTGTCCGAAATTAGTTTTGTGAGGTGCCTTCATGCACAAACGCTGCCTTACAATCCATTGTCTGATAAGGCAGCGAGGCAACGAGTCAGCTGCCTAGGTTTTCGGACGCAGCCACTGTTATCTATGCAGCCTAGTAAATTTCTTAATTTTGGTGTATGTGTTCTTTGCAGATTAGGTGATCCCAGAATGCATTGTGACTGAGATTGTTAAAAATTTTCATCTGGAGAATGTGGGATTTTAATTTATAAATCTATTGAATACTTAAATGCTTATAAATCCACTTGTATTCCATTTGAATTGATTTGAAGTAGTATTTCACCTAATATTAGTGTGAGCTGTGTATATTTATGTTTGTTAAAACGTTGCTTTGTTAGCTTAGCAAACATGCTAAGGCAGATTTGTATGCATCTTTCACAGACGTAATCCCAAAATTCAATGTAACATATGTTAATTGAAACGTTTTCATCGAAGGAGAAATTTAATTCATAAAAATTACTATTTTATCTGAAGTGTGTATTTATCCTTGTTTAAAGTATCGTGTTGTTAGCTTAGCAACATGCTAATGTCAAATTGTGTCGGTTGAGTCTCCTGTGTGGAAAGCTGTTTTGCGAGTTGCCTCCATTTTAAGTGCTAATAAGGTTTCTAACATTTAATATTCTAACATATTATAAAATTACTTCTTGAAATGAATGTTTTTAAGGCACAATTGCTAGCACAGTTAGCAAAACGTAAAGATTTTATGTGTGTCCCAATTTACGTACTTACGCATTATTCTATGCCATTTTGTACTATTAATAGTGTGGTAGTACATGCGTTTACACGGCAAATCTCAAAATGTACCTACATAGTGTACTGTAGTGCATATAGTGTGTCATTGTGGACACAACTTTTGTAAACAAAACACTACCGTTGTGTGAAATGTTAATCTATAATAAAATAGGCAATGACAGTATTAGTGTTTTGTCGAGGACTGATAATGATCCTAACAAAAGTGCTCGAGTCTGCTGTTGCTATGGTTACCTTAGCACCTATTTACCTTCAGACGAAAATGAGTCCTGACTAACTTTTGTGGTTACTGAAATGTTAGAAAAACCCAGCTGAAAGATACATAGATGCTTCTATGTGTACTTTTAAGATCCAGCCTTTTGTTTTGACTTTCTCTGAGGGGTTCAAGCCTTAAGTAGGGGATCGAACCCCTGGTATTTTAGTATCGGCAGAACTGAGCTATTGTTTCACATTCTGGGGGCATATTGTCCCCCCTGAAATCTCATTCTCTCACACTCTTCCTTTCTCCTTATCTCTTTCTCTCTCTTTATTTTTAGTGAGCATGACAGTGCTGGAGGTAACAACCTCCTCGCCATTCCACCGTCTCCCCAACAGAGAGAGAAATGCTCCCTGAAACAGTCTTTTGTCTGGCAACAAAGTGTGTATTTTTCACTGACAGCTCCAGTGGAGTCTCCAGAGACAATGTGAAGCTTTATGAAGAATATCCTCGGTTCAAACAGAACACAAAAATAGCAGGAAATCAACCCCTGTGGAAAGATGGTACCTTGGGGACAAGATAGAGGAGGATGAATGTTGTTCAGGATTAGCTAATAAAACACTGTGAGCTTTTTCCAGCTCATATACAGTATGTCATTATAGGTTCTCCTGTGTGTTATATGCAACCTCACAGGTTAGCACAGGAAGCACTTGCCCTCTACACCATTAATGAGCGTTAAAGGGGTGGTAAACCATGATTTCACTTTTCTAACTTTAGCTAGTGTGTAATGTTGCTGTTTGAGCATAAACAACATCTGCAAAGTTACAACGTTCAAATTTTAAAGCAAAGGGAGATATTTGCTTTTAAATAAATCCATTTCTAAGGACTACAGCAAACAGACGGTAGGGACTACAAGACATTCCTCCAGGGTTGCTGACATCACTAGCCACAATATTTATATAAACTCCTCCTCCGAGAATATTAAATAAGGGGGGGCGAGGCCATTTTGTATCGCAGCAGGGAAGCGTTGTTGTGGTATAGTTAGTAGGCTGGAGTGTTGTTGCCAATGCCGACGAAGCGCTGTTATTTTCATCCGGATTGCAGGTCCACTTTGTTCAGCCTTCCTAGGGACGGGGGTGTGTTGCAGTGCGTTTAACATACAACGTTATATGCATGTGTGTATGAGACAGAGGGGAACACGGTCGCATTTGCAGCTGATATATGCTGCTCATCATAAATCAAAGCACGAGACAGACAGGGGTCAGAGGAGAAGACTGTTTGTTAAATGCTCATTCATACTTAACGTTATCCGACAAACACCTAACGTTACAAACTTTTTAAAATCTCAACAGCGAATTTGGTATTAGTGTAAATTATTCTTTGATTAGAGCTTTTATGTATTGTTTATCTACAGGCATGCTAAACATGGTTCTGTGTTTGATTTGGATACTATAGTAAAGCCAATGTTTAGTGTTCGTTCTTGCGACAGATATTTGGCTATAATCGTTCTAAAAATAAAAAAGTAATGGTGCCATTCAGGAGCGATCACTATAGATCCGCAGTCAGGTTCTGCTTGATCATCTTCACTAAAATTGTCTGGGTCTGATTCGGGCTCAAATTGGTATGGTTTTATTGACGCCATTGTACTACCCAAAGCACAGGCTACCGGTAAAGGTAAGGGGCGTGACGTTTCCGACAAACGTGCACTAGGCGGTTAGCGAATCACAACACACTGGGCCAGCTAACCAATCTGAGCCCATTGCGTATTTTTGAGGGACTGGCTTCATACAACCCGGAAACCATCAGACCGTTTTTACAAGGAGGGACAGAGCAGTGTAGAATAAAGGTAAAATATATGAAAAATAATGCAATTTTTTGAAAACGAAGCATGAACACGTTACAATGCACCCCACAAACACAATCAAGCCTTCAAAAGAATGTGTTTTACCACCCCTTTAAAATGTCGTTTTCCAGGTGGACCTGCCAGCAATTAATGAAATATTCTCACCCGATTCACTACGAAGAGGGCGAAAACTCCCAAATCTCCCTGCATCTAAGGCTGGATGCATTTTAGGAACACCTGCTCCGCTTGCAGGAAGAATAACGATGTCCTTGAAAGCACAGTAATTTAATGTGCTCCTCAATAACTCATGTTTTTGCAATCTGTAACATTTATTTTTAGCCACAGGCTGCCGAAAGCATTAGATATTCGTCTTAAGTATTCATGGTTGCATAGGTGATTTTTTTTCAGCCCTGGATCGTCAGTGGAATAGAGATGATGCTAACGGCAATGCTATGTTTGGAAAGGAATATTAGTGGAGTGCTAGTGAGTACTATGCAGTATAGACTAGGGCTGCATGATTTGGTTTGGGGGGGGGGGGCATATATATATATATATATATATATATATATATATATATATATATATATATATATATATATATATATATATATATATATATATATATATATATATATATGTCATTATGATCAAATAATGGGTCAAGGAGATTAAATAATAAACATTATGGGTTCATTGCTCACACTGGAAATGGAAGGTCAAGTCAAACACATTGAATTCTGGGATGCACTTTTCTCATTCTATAGTGTTACTGCACCTTATGCCAAATATAGCAGCTCATCCCTCATTCCGTGCATACTGAAAATTAGCATATTTGCCTTAGACACATACTGCAAAAATAGCACAAGTAGCCATTGTATACTGTACCTCCATACTTAACATTTTGCTGTACCAAACATAGACTATAAACGGGCAATGGGTTTTAAAACTTACTGAAATGGCCCGTTTGACAGCCACAGCTGAAGAAGACACAATATTCCACCAATGTTTCTGCAATGAAAGTGCAATGGAAATCAAATAATTTAAGCACATTCTATAATTATAGATAAACAATGCAGAAGTCATTTGAGAGAAAATGATTTGTTCCCTTTTCACTGGAAGATAACGGATGTCAACTTCAGTCTATGCTGCTCCTTCATCCAAGAACTTGGAATGGAAAATGGTGGAGTAGATCATTAACCTTAATGAGATGAGTTAATTGAGCTTAATCACTCAGAGAAAATGAGAGCGAGAGACCCCAAGCATAGATGGGAGCCGAGCACTTCCCATTAAACGCGGGTCTTGACTCTATAAAGTGCAAACGCTAAACCATATAGATGTCTGGGTTTATTTGATATATAAATCAGGTTAAAATGTATCTGGTTGCATCCGCTGTACAATTATCACCGCTCTAAACTTCAAAAATAATGTTCATTATAGTTCTGCCATGACTATTTTTATGACGATATAAAGCTTGCAGTATTATTTTAGATGGTGGCTTGCAAATATGATTTATAATCTCATATAAATACACTTATGAGATTATGATGTGTAAAGTTCTTCTATTTCAAGATTCATTCAGTCCAGTATTATTAACTGAAATTATAAAATATATATTTTTTAATAATAAACTGCATACACCGTTCAGGCATAACATTATGACCAATATTGTGTTGGTCCCCCTTTTGCTGCCAAAAACAGCCCTGACCCATCAATGCATGGATTCCACTAGACCCCTGAAGGTGTGCTGTGATATCTGGCACCAAGATGTTAGCAGCAGATCCTTTAAGTCCTGTAAGTTGCTAGGTGGGGCCTCCATGGATCGGATTTGCTTGTTCAACACTTCCCACAGATACTCGATTGGATTGAGATCTGGGGAATTTGGAGGCCAAGTCAACACCTCAAACTCGTTGTTGTGCTCCTGAACCATTTTTGCTTTGTGGCAGGGCACAATATCCTGCTGAAAGAGGCCACAACCACCAGGGAATATCGTTTCCATGTGAATACACGTGTCAAAGTAACATCCACATGGATGGCAGGACCCAAGGTTTCCCAGAAGAACATTAGTAAAAGCATCACACTGCATCCACCGGCTTGCCTTCTTCTCATAGTGCATCCTGGTGCCATGTGTTCCCCAGGTAAGCGACACACACGCACCTGGCCATCCACATGATGTTAAAGAAACGTGATTCATCAGACCAGGCTACTTTCTTCCATTGCTCTGTGGTCCAGTTCTGATGTTCACATGCCCACTGTTGGCGCTTTCTATGGTGGACAGGGGTCAGCATGGGCACCCTGACTGGTCTGTGGCTATGCAGACACATACGCAATAAACTGCAATGTATATATATATATATATATATTGTTGCCATGCAAGATACCTGACATTTTTTTTGTTGAAATCAACAAATTGCTAAAACTGAAATTATTTAGCCTGATGTTGTCATACTCAATTCTAGTCAGAATTTGAGTCTGATACTGCTCCGTTGGGCTGTGATTATGGGGCGTGTTTAAACCGAATCAGGAAAGACCTCAATTGGATAGACCTACAACCAATCACAGCAACAGAGCGACGCATAACGTTAGTTGTCAAATGTCAACAGAACTCAACTGCAATGTGTTTCCAAAACCGCGGGTTGTTTTCCATATCCGCGGGTTGAAATTACCCCAAATATGTGATATATAGACCCAGGAATGCGAATTTTAGCAGGCAAACCTACCAAAATAACACATATTCTACCCCCCAAATGACAAAGTATAAAGTATAGAGAAAGTATAAAGCCACGTATAAAGCCCGCCCTGACAATTTCATTGGTCCGAACAGCTTATTTTCGGGCATAATTACTCCTCTACGGATCAAGTCCAGACCGAACTGCCCGAGCTCAAATGTTGTGGGCGGGGCTAAGTTCAGCTGGCATCCAGGCTAGAAATTATTATAAATGAAAGCTAATTAGAAATATGACTGAATCAGTTGTATTTGTAGTATTATATATAATAAGCATTTATTAATATTTTGAAAGTTTTTATTTTTAATATTTTCAATTTTAATTTTCAATTATCTTAATAGTATTTTAGACTAATAAAAATGACAATTTAATTCCATTTAAATTAAAATATAAAAATAAAAGCTAATTCAAAATATTGATGAATGCTATAATTGTATATAAATGATACTAAAACAGCAGTGATTCAATAAGAGTGTAGATATCTGAAAAGTCTGCATGTGTCAGATTCCACAAAGTATTAAGGATTTGATGGATTATGCTGTGGTCCGTGTGAACTCTCTTTTGTATCCGGCCGCACTCAAATTAGCACTAAACACATTCCCCAAGCCACTCCATTCTGTATCATTTTTCTAGATATTCTTATGACATTTGCTGATATGACTTCTTTGGAGAAAGACCAGTGTTGGCAATTAGCTTTACAAAACTCTTAAACAGACACAAGTATCAAAACATTGTTAATTTATGTTGGATGTAAATAGTGCAGCTGCACCTTGTCATAATATTTTTGCTTATTAGCGCTCCACTATAGGACACACCAGGTGCTGGTGACCTCATGGTATTTGGGAGCACCGTGTAGAGGTCACAAGGTCCATGTCAGGCTAATTATGTCAGACAATGATGCATTACAGTGTGCACACTTTAATATAATGCCTATCTATGAGTCATTGGAGATATATGGGGCCGTTCTTAATAGAGTGTGTGTATAATGTAATTGATTTTATTCATAAGGTTCAGCTTCAGATGTGGTAGACGCCTGTTAATAAAAAGCTTTATTGCATGTAAATACATGTTTTATAGCTATCGGGGCTTGTTTTAAAAGATATATCAGCTAACAGATGCTTAAGTCTCATTCCATCTATCCCTTCAAACAACAGTCTCATACCTGGGCAGATTTTGTGTGTGCGGATTATCAAATGACCTTTGGCCCACGAGTAACCCTGTTGGGATTTAGGGGTGAAGCTGAATTTGTTCCAGAAAGGATGAACAACATCTGGTCCATCCCTCCCATGGCATTCCGATCCCCCGACCATGACAAGGTCAAAATGCCATTTTGAGATGACTCATCAGTTTTTCCTCAGTAACTCGTTCTCATTAGAATTGGTCACATTTATCAGCCTTTAATCAGCGTAAACACTTTCTTAGCAAAATTGTATTTGCTTTGTATGAAAATGATATTGCTGAGTGCCTCAGTGTGTTTAATGAAACCAGATGTCTCTGGCTTAGGCAACATAACACTCCATTAGAGTAAATATCTCTGGAGGAATGAAAGGTCATATTGCCTTCCATAATTTCAAATCATGTTATGGCTGTTTATCACAATAAGTTTGTCTGCATTTCATAAATGAAACGCTTATTTGTCAGTATCTGTATAGTATACCAGATATTAATTGGTGCATCCCGAACTCCAGCAGGCTATGTTGGACATCGTATGCCAGAGGAGCCCATATGGTCCACTATTTGTGGTAATACATATCCCAGCATGGCTTTAGTTTAATATTACCCACAAGCCCTTGCGTTATGGAAGAGGTGGAGTTTGTAGAATGCTATTGAAGCAAAATAACACACAATCTCAAAATTGACCAGTGCAAAACAAAAAAACCCCAATAGTTTGCTTGTAGTAACTTGCCTTATATGCGTTTTAACTTAATGAATTTAGCTAGATGCTAACATTTGCATGCTAATAAAAACAGCATGTAATATTAAAACAAACGTTTATAACACTGAAGTATGTTCCAATAATGTCCCAAAAAGTACTTTTACTGCATACATACCATGTAAGAATTGGTATTTAAGTCTAGTTATTGTTATCAATGCTAATTGTGCTAACTATCTGATAGCATTATCAGCGCTGCAGTTTCCTTCCCATTTTATGTAACTGTAGGACTTTAGGCTCAGTGTGGTCTCAGGCATGTGAATTGATTTCCCATCTGTCTATCCTTACCTTTAGCCTAATTGTTAATGTTTGTGTGGTTAAAGCTGTACTTCATTCAGGAGATACTTCATTAGTTGCAAGTTTGTTGTTTGTTCTCAGGAGGCAGTCCAGACAGCTTTTTAGTAAAGACTAGCAGTCAGACTAACCATCTTGGAGGTGAGGTATTGAAAAGCAATGTCTTTCAGTCCAAGATCAATTGTTATCTTGGGTTCACTTTGTGCACATCCAGCTTCATTATTGTGAGTTTGTTGTGTATCCCATTTTCAGTTAAAGACAAAGTAATTAGCCTATAGTGAAAGAGAAAAGCATTTGTGTTTGTTCTCAATAGCTGTCTTTTCCGTTCCTCGTAAAAAAAATAAGACACCAGGTCCATTTTGAGGCAGAGAAGAGATGGTCTTTATGTTACCAGGACACTTATGCCTTCTGGTTCATGACTGAGTCTTCCTGTGTAAATAAGAGCACGCACACCTGCAATTACCTCCAGAGCAAAAATACTTAAAAGCCATTAGTGTAGCTGAAATCATGATTTCCTACCTTTCAGAATCCACAGCAAGATGTTTTTATCTGAAGAGAAGGATTCTGGACTCTTTGTTCACGCATTCAAATTTTTTTTTATATCTGACAAATAATTGTGTTATTTGTAGTCTGAACAGCCACATGTATCTGTCTATCTATCTATCTATCCATCCATCAATCAATCCATACATCACCCTGTTTGTCTGTCCGTCCATCTAACTATCCATCCATCCGTCCATCCATCGGCCTATCTATCTGTCCATCCATCCAGCCTTCCATCCAACTATCCATCCATCCATCAGCCAGTCTCTCCACTTGTCCGTCCATCCATCCATCCATCCATCCATCCATCCATCGGCCTGTCTATCTATCTGTCCATCCATCCATCCATCCATCCATCCATCCATCCATCCATCCATCCATCCATCCATCCAACTATCCATCCATCCAACCATCCATCATCCATCCATCCATCGGCCTGTCTATCTATCTGTCCATCCAGCCTTCCATCCAACTATCCATCCACCCATCAGCCAGTCTCTCCACTTGTCCATCCATCCATCCATCGGCCTGTCTATCTATCTGTCCATCCATCTTTCCATCCAACTATCCATCCATCCATCCATCCATCCATCCATCCATCCATCGACCTGTCTGTTTATCTGTCCATCCAACTATCCATCCATCAATCCATCCATTGGCCTGTCTATCTATCTGTCCATCCATCCTTCCTTCCAACTATCCATTCATCCATCAGCCAGTCTCTCCACTCGTCCGTCCATTCATCCATCCATCCATCGGCCTGTCTATCTATCTGTCCATCCATCCTTCCATCCAACTATCCATCCATCCTTCAGCCGGTCTCTCCACTCATCCGTCCATCCATCGGCCTGTCTATCTATCTGTCCATCCATCCTTCCATCCAACTATCCATCCATCCATCAGACGGTCTCTCCATCCATCCTTCCATCCATCCTTCCATCCAACTATCCATCCATCCATCAGCCGGTTTCTCCATCTATCCATCCTTCCATCCAACTATCCATCCATCAATCAGCCGGTCTGTCCACTCATCCATCCATCTGTCCGTCCGTCCATCCATCCATCTGTCCATCCGTCCATCCATCCATCCATCGGCCTGTCTATCTATCTGTCCATCCATCCAACTATCCATCCATCCATCCGCCCATCTGTCCGTCTGTCCATCTTTTTAATGTCTCAGAAATCTTTCAGATCAGATTTCAAGTTTTTTTTCTTTGGGTTCAAAGTGTCTGGTTCAACTGATTCATTAAAAAGATCTGAGTTTGTTCACAAATCTGGCACTGTTCTCATCTTCTCTACTCATGAATGCTCCAAGTAGATGGAGGGTGACTCTTTTCCCTCCATTGACGATATTTTCTATCATTAATGACGGAAATCAAACGTTTCCCTGCCCTTGAGGTTTTCAAAACAATACCTGTTATTCTAATTTTGAACTAATTTTGAAATCTAATTTTTTTTCTAGTGTGTATTTTTACCAATTGGTTCATCCAAGTTTCACTGCTTTTCCAGAAGATAATCAGTGGATACTGCTTGTTGGGAAATAATCCCAAATTGCAGAGAACCAGCAGTCTTCACAATCAAACACAACACAGGCGGCAGTCCAAAGACACTTGCTCGTCTTCAAAGAATTGCGAGATGCTAATGCTTTATGTGACTCGTTTGATTTTGACTAACTTTGTTGACCACATCAAAGTCATGATTCCGAGCTTCTGGGTGACCTTTTTTTTTTTTTTTGCATCTGTGATTTTTGTTTGCGCTCGATGGGTGGTTACATGTGTCCGTGTGTGTTTGTGGGTTTCAGAGAAATCCAATTTTAGATAATGGAGACAGTAATTGAAATTTATTCTGCCACTGCAATTCAGACCTCCGTAATTTATCAAGCCTTCCGTAATGGATGCTGCTATGCTGTTAGCAAATGTGTCCAGTTAAAATTGCACCAGAAAAGTAACATGCTTACACCCTTATACCCTCCTGTCTGTTTTTATTTGATGTGCGGTGCAATTATCATCTTTAATGAGAGAAAGAATAAAACAGGACTCTGTCGTTTGCCATAATCACCATCTTGCATATTAAAGCAACTATATATCTGTTTGATATCACTGGAGACCATTGTTCCTGAGTGTCTAATATTTTAATTACAATACTCTGAGATGGTGTTTTCCTTCCATATCTTAGTAATTAGGTATTGGAACTCTGTGAGTAGCCATAAAAGTTTGCCTCTGACCAGCAGCTGGACTACAGTGATAGTGCCCTTCGATAACAGACACCCAGCCATAGACATGCACACAAATGGGGGCATTATCACCAAGGCTGAAAATTAAATTTAAAAGCCCAGTGCCTTTTGGAAATCAGGAATACTTTATCATGTACAACAGCTTTTGCTGTGTTGAAGCGGTCAGCTGAGACAAACTACTCAAGCAGACAAGAAGCAATGCCAAAACCAGGCCAGAAATTAAGTAATAAAGTATTAAATAAATTTACATTTAGATTTCAGTGTTTCAAACTGTCCATATACGTTTATTTCTTCATTTTCTTTTTTTAAAGGCACCATATGTACATTTTTTGGATTAAAAAATCCAAAAACCACTAGAACAGTGTTATATATTTTGTTGACTTGTGTACTTGCATTATCCCAAATGTTTATATCCAGAGAAATAAGCAATTTTAACCAGGACACAATCGGTGTGTCTGTGCGTCGCCTATCAATGACATCACACCAGCGTTACCCTCGATTTCTGTAGAAATGTTTTATAGAAACCATAATATATTATGTGTTTTATTAGACAAGGGAACAACTGTTTGGATACATTTATAGACAGAAAACTAATTATTGTGCAGTAATACAGCATTTTCTCTGTCATACAATATGTTTTAAAATGAATTGCATGCCATTTATCAACACAAGCCATCCAGCATTTATTAAAGGGGTGGTAAAACACATTCTTTTGAAGGCTTGATTGTGTTTGTGGGGTGCACTGTAACGTGTTCATGCTTCGTTTTTAAAAAATTGCATTATTTTTCATATATTTTACCTTTATTCTACACTGCTCTGTCCCTTCTTGTAAAAACGGTCTGATGGTTTCCGGGTTGTATGAAGCCAGTCCCTCAAAAATAATAAAAAATGGGCTCAGATTGGTTAGCTGGCCCAGTGTGTTGTGATTCGCTAACCGCCTAGTGCACGTTTGTCGGAAACGTCACGCCCCTTACCTTTACCGGTAGCCTGTGCTTTGGGTAGTACAATGGCGTCAATAAAACCATACCAATTTGAGCCCGAATCAGACCCAGACAATTTTAGTGAAGATGATCGAGCAGAACCTGACTGCGGATCTATAGTGATCGCTACTGAATGGCACCGTTACTTTTGTATTTTTAGAACGATTATAGCCAAATATCTGTCGCAAGAACAAACACTAAACATTGCTTTACTATAGTATCCAAATCAAACACAGAACCATGTTTAGCATGCCTGTAGATAAACAATACATAAAAGCTCTAATCAAAGAATAATTTACACTAATGCCAAATTCGCTGTTGAGATTTAAAAAAGTTTGTAACGTTAGGTGTTTGTCGGATAACGTTAAGTATGAATGAGCATTTAACAAACTGGTTTGCAGAGCCAAATGAGCGTTGTCATCTGTTTACTTCCTTGCTACAATGTACAATTAACAATACAAACTATTACAGGAAAACACATCGACAAAAAATAAATCATATTTACAGGTTGTGGCCCGTAAACAGCTTATGTTTTTAATCCATCTTTCAGGACAAGCCGTGGTGCGAATCCTTCATTGAACTCGCGAAGATTGTGGAAGCTTTCCTGCATGAAATGTGCAGCGGGAGCCGCACTCGCCCGCCTGTCTCGCGCAGCTGAACCGCGGCTCATGTATTGCAAATACAGACGAATATTGTCCATTATGTCACATTTTCCGGTCTTCTCCTCCGACCCCTGTCTGTCTCGTGCTTTGATTTATGATGAGCAGCATATATCTGCTGCAAATGCGACCGTGTTCCCCTCTGTCTCATACACACATGCATATAACGTTGTATGTTAAACGCACTGCAATGCACCCCTGTCCCTAGGAAGGCTGAACAAAGTGGACCTGCAATCCGGATGAAAATAACAGTGTTTCGTCGGCATTGGCAACAACACTCCAGCCTACTAACTATACCACAACAACGCTTCCCTGCTGCGATACAAAAAGGCCTCGCCCCCCCTTATTTCATATTCTCGGAGGAGGGGTTTATGTAAATATTGGGGCTGGTGATGTCAGCAACCCTAGAGGAATGTGTAGAAGTCCCTAGCGGCCGTTTGCTGTAGTCCATAGAAATGTATTTATTTAAAAGCAAATATCTCCCTTTGCTTTAAACTTTCAACGTTGTAACTTTGCAGATGTTGTTTATGCTCAAACAGCAACATTACACACTAGCTAAAGTTAGAAAAGTGAAATCGTGAAAAGTTAAACCCCTTTAATATGATATTCTAGTATCGATCTAGCTCACTGCAGTGTGCAACAAGTGTCTCATAGCAGCCGCGGAGCAAATGCACAGAGTAACGTTATAACATCATTTTCAACACACTCAAATGTATCTATGACAAAACAGCACTGCGTTACCACACATACACTTGTCCGGAAGAAGTGGAATCGGCGACTGTGGCATAATAAAAGCTCCGCTGCTGTCGAGCCGTCCAATCGCTTCAGCGACCTCGTTGCGCTCCTACAACACTCGGCCCTGCTCTGCTTCATACTACAGTAACGTTAAAGGGATAGTTCACCCTGAAATGAAAATAAAGCCATCTTTTACTCACCCTGCTGTTGTTCTAATGCTCTGTGTCCTTCTATCGTTCTCGGACCTCAAAAGCCAATATTTTAAAAAATAGTCCTGCACGCGCTCCTTCCTATAATGGCAGTAGATAGCGACCAGGCTAAAACATTACAAAAATGATACAAAAGTATCACGTGATGATACAGTGAGACGTGCGCCATATACGGAAAGTGTTCAGGACTATTTTTTTTAAATTTCTGCTTTTGAGGTCCGAAAAAGATAGACGGACATAGGGCATTAGAACAACAGCAGGGTAAAATATGGCTTTATTTTCATTTGAGGGTGAACTATCCCTTTAATAATCTCATCCATGAACATAATTTCTGCCCGAGTCCCATAGACTACATAGTGTGCCTTTAAAATGTGGATAATTTTCAAAATCTGAAATAAAACAATGAAGAAATAAAATTTTATTATTTTTTTTTATTAAAACAGAAGATAAACTTTTGAATTTGATATTGTGATATACACTCACCTAAAGAATGATTAGGAACACCTGTTCAATTTCTCATTAGTGCAATTATCTAATTAACCAATCACATGGCAGTTGCTTCAATGCATTTAGGGGTGTGGATCTGGTCAAGACAATCTCCTGAACTCCAAACTGAATATCAGAATGGTGATTTAAGCAATTTTGAGCTTGGCGTGGTTGTTGGTGCCAGACGGGCTGGTCTGAGTATTTCACAATCTGCTCAGTTACTGGGATTTTCACCCACAACCATTTCTAGGGTTTACAAAGAATGGTGTGAAAAAAGAAAAACATCCAGTATGCGGCAGTCCTGTGGGCGAAAATGCCTTGTTGATGCTAGAGGTCAGAGGAGAATGGGCCGACTGATTCAAGCTGATAGAAGAGCAACTTTGACTGAAATAACCACTCGTTACAACCGAGGTATGCAGCAAAGCATTTGTGAAGCCACAACACGCACAACCTTGAGGCGGATGGGCTACAACAGCAGAAGACCCCACCGGGTACCACTCATCTCCACTACAAATAGGAAAAAGAGGCTACAATTTGCACAAGCTCACCAAAATTGGACAGTTGAAGACTGGAAAAATGTTGCCTGGTCTGATGAGTCTCGATTTCTGTTGAGACATTCAGATGGTAGAGTCAGAATTTGGCGTAAACAGAAAGAGAACATGGATCCATCATGCCTTGTTACCACTGTGCAGGCTGGTGGTGGTGGTGTAATGGTGTGGGGGATGTTTTCTTGACACACTTTAGGCCCCTTGGTGCCAGTTGGGCATCGTTTAAATGCCACGGCCTACCTGAGCATTGTTTCTGACCATGTCCATCCCTTTATGACCACCATGTACCCATCCTCTGATGGCTACTTCCAGCAGGATAATGCACCATGTCACAAAGCTCGAATCATTTCAAATTGGTTTCTTGAACATGACAATGAGTTCACTTTCAAATTGGTTTCTTGAACATGACAATGAGTTCACTGTACTAAAATGGCCCCCACAGTCACCAGATCTCAACACAATAGAGCATCTTTGGGATGTGGTGGAACGGGAGCTTCGTGCCCTGGATGTGCATCCCACAAATCTCCATCAACTGCAAGATGCTATCCTATCAATATGGGCCAACATTTCTAAAGAATGCTTTCAGCACCTTGTTGAATCAATGCCACGTAGAATTAAGGCAGTTCTGAAGGCGAAAGGGAGTCAAACACAGTATTAGTATGGTGTTCCTAATAATCCTTTAGGTGAGTGTGTATATATATATATATATGTATTGATTTATTATTGATTTCTTTTTTTATTGTTTAGTATATTAAAATATTTAGCTACTTACAATTGTCAATAATTTTTATATTTGCAAAATACTCTCATTTTCAACAGTAAATATGTAAGATTTGCTTGGTGACACATGGACAGAGCACGATTATGTCACTCACGTGTTGGTTGTGGTAATTGATAAATGAGGGCTGTGTTTGTTACTGACAGCTGGCTTGCTTGGCCTTTCTCCCCTTGCTAGCTCAACCTTCACGGCCCTGAAATAGCCAATTACTGCAGCTGCTATTGGACGTAACAGACCAATGAGCAAATGGCTGTCCGGGGACCAAAACGAGGGGGTGGGCTGCAGGTGCACAACATCCCATGTACAGTTCAGACCGAAGCACCTGATCCCACAATTCTTTGTTCCATTACATATGTCATTCCAAGATCAGTGAGGTATTCACTTCCTGGTTGATGGGCGTCTCACTGACCGCCTCTGACCCTGGGACTTATGGTCTGTGAGGTCTCCAGCAATGTTATAAATCAGGTTTTAATTAGACACAAAGAATAGGAAGGCATATAATGCTCTCAAAAGGCAGTGGACTGAGTAAAATGAACCTTCTGGTGAGAGAAATTGATGAAATGGAGTTGCTACTGCATTGGTACTGTCAATTGGTATTATCTTTCTGGGAATACGTCGCTGGAAACTAAATACTATTTAAATACTAGTAAATACTATTTTACATTTAAGTAAAATAGAGCCTCTGCTCCAAATGATTCATTTGACAAAGATGTTAATTCTCACTTTTGATTAAAAGGTGCCTACAGATATTGAGGCGGCTTTCTCTGAATTGGAGGTTATTTGAAGGTAAAGGATGGCGTTAAGGCAAAATACCACTAAGCCTCCTACTGTATTTACTTTATCAGTTGCAGAATGGTTAGCAGTGGGCTGTGCATGAATGGGCACAGCTCTTTAGATCAAATGTCTGTTGAACTAGAGTTCTGTGATATGCGTCTGCACTGAGGCGTGTGATAACATGAAGTCGACCTGCTCTTACAGTGACAGCTTTTGTGAGGTTGCATGCCTTATTGTCCTCCAGGGTGATTGCTCGCCATCTGAAACTCTTCTGAAGGTCTTTACAGGAAGAGCCTTCAATACAGTGAGTGAATAGGTGGTTTGTGCTTGGTTAAACATGAACTTGATGGGTCATAAGTGATTCAGTGGCAGCCAGTAGTGGGAGAAATTTAGGTGATATTTAAGCAATTAAGCAATTTTTCTCACACTTTCTATGCGTTATAGAAATCGAGGTCACGTTTGCTTGGAAATGCTGCAAAGAGCATCAGAGGGCTTCTTCCTGTCTAATTATGTAGTTATTGGACCCAATAAACTGTGAAGTGGAACTAGACAAAAGAATAGACTGAAGGCCCATTCACACCAAGGACGATAACTATATTAGCATCCACACCACATAAATGGACTGCATTTATATAGCGCTTTCAACAGACCCATGGCCATCCAAAGCGCATATATTGCCTCACATTTACCTATTCATACACCGACGGCGGTGTCAGCCATGCAAGGCGCCATCCAGCTCGTTGGGAGCATCTGGGGTTAGGTGTCTTGCTTATGGACACCTCGACACTTGGTCAGGTGGAACTGGGGATTGAACCACCAACCTTCCGGTTTGTAGACAACCTACATGAACCACTGAGCCACTGCCGCTCCGTTAATGTTCTGATTATTATAAGCATCTGCTGCAGTTGTCATCTACCACTTTAGATGCTCAAGCTCTTTAAATTAATGTGGATTCTAAATGTGTTTTTGTCGTTCGTCAGCTGGAAAAAAAATCATTCTGATAGTGATTCCAATGATATCGTTCCTCTGTGCTGTTATTGTTATAGCTGTGGTGTGGACTCTGCTATTCTTTTAAATTTTGAACGATTTTGAAAACTATATTTTTATTGTTATTTTTGGAGTTATCAACCTTGGTGTGAACGGACCATTTGGTCTCCTGCTCTGAATCCAATACCCTGTAAAACCCCTGAGATGGTTCTTGCTTAAGCGGAAACCTCCCACAGTCTCTCTTGAAACCAACACAGAACTGACTTAAACTGCAATTACTTTTACTGCCAAAATATTTACAACCTGGTGGTACTGGTTGGTCTATATGGCTAATTTTGCCCTTCATGACACCTGTGAGGGGGGTGAATTTTTTTTATCCATCCATAATCCATCCATCCATTGGCCGGTCTGTCCACTCTGCCGTCCATCCATTCGTAATTTAATTTAGTTTTAAAGTTCTGCAAATGAATGGCGTGGCCACTTAAGTGACAGGTGGATTGCCACTATGGTCGAGCTAGGCTGGCGTAGTTTCAGCAGTGAGGCACCTCAGCTCCATCCACGTCCCACTTCTTTGCCCATTTTCAGTTATCCGAGTGATGTACGGTGACGCTGCACGGTGACGCGCTGCCAAGATGGCAAGGGCCTGGCTTTAGGCTTCAAAAATGCTCTTCAGAAACCTACGGGTGACGTCACGGACACTACTTCCATATTTTTTTTTGTCTATGTTCTTGCTGTTGTTGGGATTCAAAGCACTGAATTCCTATGTAATTACAATATCCCTGTACTTTATGAATGTATATATGCATGTATGCATGTATGTTGCCATTTGTGTGCATGTATGTGTGTATGTATGTACGTATGTATGTATATATGTATGTATGTATGTATGTATGTGTGTATGCATGAGTGTATGTATGTATGGATGCATGTATGTTGGCATTTATGTGTGCATGTATGTATGTATGTACTGTATGTATGCTGGCATGCATGTATACATGTACGTATGTATGTAGGTATGCATGTATGTTGGCATTTATGTATGTATGTATGTATGTATCTATCATTCAAATTTTTAAGCTAATAATATAATTATAACTTTATTCATAATGATATACCATTTTATTTATTTATAAAATTATGTTTGACAAAGTAGTGCTCTTTAAAATGATGAACTTAATCATTTTTTTTAATAATATGATTTTATTTATTTATAAAATTATGTTTGAGAAAGTAAAGTTCTCATTAAAATGTTTAAGCTAATAATATAATCGTAACTTGTACCCCACTGTATGTGTGTATGAATGTATTTATTTATTTAACATACAGTGTAGTTAAAATATATAAAGTCATTGGGCATTTTTTATTTTGATAGTGAACTATTTCTCTGTGAATGTGATGTATTATATAGACAATAACAAACAAGTGCAGATGCACAGCACACTTACCATTAAGTGGACTGTTGCTGATGGCACGTTCACAATGACATCTGTCTCTGTGACAATAAAACGAGGAGCAAACGCTACCTCAGAGATAAAACAACTGTCACTTACAGCCTTTATTCTGCTGTCTCTGGATCAGTCAACCTCTATATGCGCTTTAAGAAGGATAAAAGCTGCTCCTTTCATCAAGCGCTCCGTCCATCCATGGCATGTGAAGACGTGGCCATATAAGCATATGTCATCTGTCAGGCCTGTTTTAAATAAACGCATTCATGCTTTATGCAACGACCGCACTCGCAGGAACGCGAGGAGCACCGTTGCGGCTCCACAACCCATTTCTGAGATAAATCTCACCTCTCCACCTCTCTGTCACCAACTCCGTCATACAGCAGAGTTGCTATGACAACCGCAACAAGGCTGGGGGAACAATTTTAAAGAGGGAGAGAGAAAGAAAAATCATAACAGCCAGCACTCCATCAAGTGGATTTCCATGCATGTGTCTCTGCTAGGCCCTACTCCAAAATCGATGTTCAACCTTGGAGATGGGTTTGCTAGTTATAGGCCGTTGCTTATGAGGCATTCTATTTATTTTACAAGGTTCTTAGCGAAACTTCACATTCGTTCGGGTTGAGGGCTCTTGGACTGGTAATAAAGATGTTGCTTTTCCAATAAAATGTTTACTGTCGCACTTTACACGTCATAGTATATGTGAAGCTATTTGTTGTAAAGTGCATGATTATTGGAAAAGTCAATTGATTCTCAAAAATATGTTGAGTTGTAATATTTTATATCCAAAAAAGGTTGTAATTTTTAATGTTAAGTGATTCCTGGAAAGTAGGGCTGCACGATTTCGGGAAAATATCTAATTGTGATTATTCTGGTTCAAATTGCGATTCGAGACATCAGTGATACTGGCCTTCATTCATAAAATGATGCCATTACAACTAATATTTAAAACTTGTTGCCTTAAATTGTTTCTACATTAATTTGGAGAGTAACTGATATTAATACAACATAAAAATATTAAAAACTCCCCAAAATAAAAATAATTGTGATTAATCGCGATTAATTACAGAAAAAAATGTGATTAATTAGTTAAATTTTTTTATCGATTCCCAGCACTAATATATATATATATATATACACTCACCTAAAGGATTATTAGGAACACCATACTAATACTCTGTTTGACCCCCTTTCGCCTTCAGAACTGCCTTAATTCTACGTGGCATTGATTCAACAAGGTGCTGAAAGCATTCTTTAGAAATGTTGGCCCATATTGATAGGATAGCATCTTGCAGTTGGTGGAGATTTGTGGGATGCACATCCAGGGCACGAAGCTCCCGTTCCACCACATCCCAAAGATGCTCTATTGGGTTGAGATCTGGTGACTGTGGGGGCCATTTTAGTACAGTGAACTCATTGTCATGTTCAAGAAACCAATTTGAAATGATTCAAGCTTTGTGACATGGTGCATTATCCTGCTGGAAGTAGCCATCAGAGGATGGGTACATGGTGGTCATAAAGGGATGGACATGGTCAGAAACAATGCTCAGGTAGGCCGTGGCATTTAAACGATGCCCAAATGGCACTAAGGGGCCTAAAGTGTGCCAAGAAAACATCCCCCACACCATTACACCACCACCACCAGCCTGCACAGTGGTAACAAGGCATGATGGATCCATGTTCTCATTCTGTTTACGCCAAATTCTGACTCTACCGTCTGAATGTCTCAACAGAAATCGAGACTCATCAGACCAGGCAACATTTTTCCAGTCTTCAACTGTCCAATTTTGGTGAGCTTGTGCAAATTGTAGCCTCTTTTTCCTATTTGTAGTGGAGATGAGTGGTACCTGGTGGGGTCTTCTGCTGTTGTAGCCCATCCGCCTCAAGGTTGTGTGTGTTGTGGCTTCACAAATGCTTTGCTGCATACCTCGGTTGTAACGTCAAAGTTTCAAAGTTGCTCTTCTATCAGCTTGAATCAGTCGGCCCATTCTCCTCTGACCTCTAGCATCAACAAGGCATTTTCGCCCACAGGACTGCTGCATACTGGATGTTTTTACCTTTTCACACCATTCTTTGTAAACCCTAGAAATGGTTGTGCGTGAAAATCCCAGTAACTGAGCAGATTGTGAAATACTCAGACCGGCCCGTCTGGCACCAACAACCATGCCACGCTCAAAACTGCTTAAATCACCTTTCTTTCCCATTCCGACATTCAGTTTGGAGTTCAGGAGATTGTCTTGACCGGGACCGCACCCCTAAATGCATTGAAGCAACTGCCATGTGATTGGTTGATTAGATAATTGCATTAATGAGAAATTGAACAGGTGTTCCTAATAATCCTTTAGGTGAGTGTATATATAGCATTTTGTGCTTATATATTATGACTAATAATAATTAGTATGATTATTATTATTATTATTGCTAATAGTATATATAATAATATTTAACAAATATTTTAAAATCGCAGCCTTTGCGCTTAAATAATCGCACATAAGCCAATTCGCGATAGCAGTTCGATTTCGATGAATCGTGCAGCCCTACTGGAAAGCATTATCATCGTCCCATATTAGTTCACTTCAAAATGAAAATTTCCTGATACTCACCGCTATCTCATCCAAGATGTCCATGTCTTTCTTTCTTCAGTCGAAAAGAAATTATGTTTTTTGAGGAAAACACTCCAGGATTTTGCAACCAAAATGTTGAAGGTCCAAATCAATGCAGTTTCAAAGCGCTTCAAAGGGCTTCAGAGGTTCTGCACGATCCCAGACGAGGAATAGGGTCTTATCTAGCGAAACGATCGGTCGTAAAAAAAAAAAAAAAAAAAAGAATATACTTTTTAATCTAGATTGCTCATCTTGCGCTGCTCTGCGGCTCGCCAGTGATTGTGCAATCACGTCATAAAGGTCACAGTAGACGTAGGCACAAGGACTTTTTCAAATCCTGTATTTTCCATGTTTTAATTTCTTTTCTTTTTTTTTTTCTTTTTTTTACTCAGATTTTGAATCTGGGGCTTTTATGACGTTATCTTTAAATGTGGAATAATTCCCCAGGGCCACATTCGCTTTCCCCCCTCGGCTCTTTCCTTTCCCTGCCATTGTTTGCAGCACAAAAACATTTCAATAGGTTCTTTTTCTGCAGAAGTGTCTAGTTTTATTGAATTATTTTGTGTGCTCTCCCTAAGGTTAAGTGTGTGTGTGTGTGTGTGTGTGTGTGTGTGTGTGTGTGTGTGTGTGTGTGTGTGTGTGTGTGTGTGTGTGTGTGTGTGTGTGTGTGTGTGTGTGGATGGGCCTGTAAGCTGATAGTGTACCACACCATACTATTAGCATATTGAAGAAGGGCATGAGCTCAAACCTCAGGTCAAGCTTCATTCAATGTCACAGCCGAATGGGTCTTTCTTTCTTTCTTTCTTTCTTTCTTTCTTTCTTTCTTTCTTTTGCTATTTTGCAAGTTCTCCCACTTAGAAATTATAGAGGGGTCTGAAATGGTCATCGTAGGTGCATGTCCACTGTGACAGACATAATCTAAAAAAAAAATCCACACACCAGTGCCACTCCTGTCAAAAAAGAACAGGAAACTGAGGCTACAATTCGCACAGGTTCACCAAAATTGGACATTGGACATGAGTCTTGATTCCGCTGCGACATTCAGATGGTCAGAATTTGGCGTGAACAACAAGAAAGCGTGGATCCATCCTGACTTGTTTCAACAGTTCAAGCTGCTGGTGGTGTAATGGTGTGGGGGACATTTTCTTGGCACACTTTGGGCTCCTTAGTACCAATTGAGCATAGTTTAACAACAGCCTACTTGAGCATTGTTGCTGACATGTCCATCCCTTGATGGCCACAGTGTACCCATCTTCTGATGGCTCCTTTTAGCAGGACAATGCGTCATGTCACAAAGCTTGAATCCTTTCAAACTGTTGAAATTATAATTTTCACAAATTCACAGCCACCAGATTTTAGTAGAGCACCTTTGGGATGTGGTGGAACAGGAGATTTGCATCATGGATGTGCAGTCGATAAATCTAGAGAAAATGAGTGATGCTATCATGTCAATATGGACCAAAATCTCTGAGGATTGTTTCCAGCATCTATGCCACGAAGCATTAAGGCAGTTCTGGCGGCAACCAAGGGACGTCCAACCAAATACTAGCAAGGTGTACATATATTAATTTATACATGTTGTATATAAGTACAGTAATAGCTATTTTTAGTTTTATTCTAATTTTTTGAGCATGGACATTTTCTGTAATAGCTATTTAAATTCTGAACAATCTCTTCAATAAGGAGCTTTAGTGCTAATGGGATGCACTTCAACATATTTCATTTGATTAATGAGGTAAAAAGTGTCAAACTAAATGGTTGCATGAAGGGTCAAAACTAGCTTTGTATTGACCATACAAGGAGGAGTGCTAGCCACAACCATGTTACATGTTCCGCAACAATTATTGTGGCCCATGATGGCAGTAAAATTGGATCACAAATGTGTCAGATAGGTCATTGTATCATTTAGATGTTACATCGCCCTGGGGAACAAGGCCAGTAAAAGTTTTATTGGGCTGTTTACTGCAGCAATGGGCTGCCTGATAGTGTAAAGCGGTGTGTTTGGATGTGTTTAGATTGGTCTTATAGATCTGTTTTAGCCAGATCCCCAGGATCCGAAGCCCCTGTTCCATCCAGAGTGTTATGTAAAGTATTGATTGGTCCCATGCTAGCTGGCTGGTCCCAGAGAAAGAGTTTCAAATGAATTTAGTGAGCACTACAGCTCCTGTCCAGACCTGAGCTCTTAAAATCCACCACATCCAGCTTAATGCACCTCCTACTGTTTTACTTTCTCTCAGGAGAGATGCCACACTTCAAGCCCCTGCTGACTGTGCATATTGTCGCCTTCTGCTTAACTTCAACATTTGGCCTCTTTTGTATGTAAATCCACAGTGTGATAAAGTTTAGCTTTTAGAGGAAGCTTATGTGTTTGAGCTTATACGGCTGACTTGTGGATAAAAGAGTGTCCAGGGAGGAAGACAGAGACAATGGAATTGTCGTCTTATCGCAGGAACAGACGCACACCACCCGGCCAGCAAGGAGGAAGAGGAGATCACGACCAGCTGGAACTAGACGGAAGTACATGTGAATATCAGAATATCTCCTTTAAACCCAGAGAGGGGCTTGCTGGAGTGTGACAAATCTGACCCCAAGCCTCCAGCTCTCTCTGTTGGGTAAGTTTAGATTAGGCTGCTTAAATGCAGAGTGGCTTTTAACTACATCTTTGATAAATATCAGATTCACTGCGCTAGACACACAGATCGAAGAAAGAGATGAGAGGAAGATGAAGAAAGAGAGAAACACTGTCTTGTTTGTTTACTTGAGTGCTAGCTTCAGCCCATCATTTGATCTATGATACATAACAGTAATCGGGTTAAGCTGTGGCATTATTGGAGAACAGCTGGTGGGTGTAGACATATGTTTGCTTAGCGATCTATATGAAGATATATACCATTGACTTGTGTTATTTTTTTTATAAAGGTACTTGTAAAAAAGCTACTTGTAATTACTATAGACCAAATCTAAATGTAATATCAATATTTATATTAATTATAATTTCCTAATATAAATGATTAATTAGCATTTATTATATATATTTCTCCCTAAAATATGAAGAAATTAGGACAAACACAAAAAGTAAAACATCCAGTACAGTAATAAGATTTTAACTGAGAAAATATTCTATTTAATACGTTAATTATAATATTGATTAGTATTATTAATCAGTAATATAATTGTCAATAATATAATAGGCTATAATAATAATGGTTGTTGTTACATATTAATTATTATATTATATATTATATCATATTAATTATATTTCTTATATTATATATTATATTATATTATATTATATTATATTATATTATATTATATTTATTATATTATATTATATTATATTATATTATATTATTCTTTCTTTTAGGGTGAAATATGACCAGAACATGTTTTTGTAAAAAATACAAAAGGCCTAAATTTTACATTTTAATACACTAATTATAATATTGATTAGTATTATTAATCAGTAATATAATTGTCAATAATATAATAGGCTATAATAATAATGGTTGTTGTTACATATTAATTATTATATGATATATTATATTATATCATATTAATTATATTATATGTATGATATTTTATTATATTTATTATATTATATTATATTATATTTATTATATTATATTATATTATATTATATTATATTTATTATATTATATTATATTATATTATATTATATTATATTATATTATATTATATTATATTATATTATATTATATTATATTATATTATATTATATTATATTATATTATATTATATTATATTATATTAAATTATATTATATTATATTATATTAATTATATTATTCTTTCTTTTAGGGTGAAATATGACCAGAACATGTTTTTGTAAAACATGCAAAAGGCCTAAAATTTACATTTTAATACATTAATTCATATATTTATTAGTATTATTAATCGGTAATATAATATGCTATAATAAAATAATTGTTGTTGTTACATATTATTATATTAATTATTATTATTTTATTAAGTATAGTCTACTTATATTAGCCTATTATATTATATATTTTTCTTTCATTTAGGGTGAAATATGACCAGAACATGTTTTTCATTGATCAATTCAAAATGATGGCACAGTGCAAAAATAATCTTAAAAGTAGGTAAAAAATACAAAAGGCCTAAAATTAACATTTTAATACATTAATTATAATATTTATTAGTATTAGTAATCAGCAATATAATATTGTTACATATTATTATTATTATTATATTAATTATATTATTATAGACTACTATATATTAGCCTATTATACTATATATTTTTCTTTAATTTAGTGTGAAATATGACCAGAACATGTTTTTCGTGTGATTGTGTGAAGTGTGAAGTGGCTCATTTGAGACAATAAATGTGGGCCAAAGCAACAGAAGACAGCTGGCCATGAGCAACCTGACACCAACCGGACATTCAACTAATCAGGAGAGGGAGACAGAGATGAGTTTAAAGAGACGGCTAGAGAGAAAAGGATGGAGTCAGACACAGAAAGGCATTAGTTTACGGTAGCCCTGCTGTTGAAATGAAACCGTATAGCTATCTCAGCTTTGGCGAGCAGTTTATTTCAGTTCTTAATGGCAGGCATCTCACGTTTGGCACAGATGCTGTTTGGCTGTAAAGGGGCCCTCCAGTGCTGTTTCCAATTCGACCACCTGAGAGTGGAAGCCGGAGGGGGCACCAGGGAAGCCCCATAATGTGTTTTATGAGAAGTGGTCTATTGAGTTAAAACATCAGACATGGAATAGGGCTCCAGCAGCGTATGTGTGTGTTTGTGATGGCGGGTTATCGTGCCCTAGGGCCACTACTGGGGCGGTCCGTGAGAGCAGGTTAAGTCTGAATGTGTGTGGGAATGGGACATTATCTGTGAAGGTCATTCTGACCACAGCATAAAGTGAGACTAACAGGACCTGGGGTGCTCTTGCACCTATGGGACTGTAGGACACATCTGAAGTCAGTGTTTTATTTTTTTGTGCTCCAACTGCTGGATTGTAATACTAATGGTTGGCCTTGCTGTTTAAAACTTCGCACACTTCACACACTTAGCACACTGATGCTCTATTCATGATCTCTTTTTTCATTGTGAGGTAGAAAATTGACTTTACCTCAGAGTTTGATGTAGAAATGGAGAAACTAATTACATGCATGACTTTGGACTTTGTGTCGTTTAGTGCAAGTTACACCAATCAGGCATAACATTATACTGACCTCAATGATTATAATATTGTTTTGGTTCCCCTTTTGCTGCCAAAACAGCCCTGATCCCTGAAGGTGTGCTGTGGAATCTGGCACATTCATCAGACCAGGCCACTTTCTTCCTTTGCTCCGTGGTCCAGTTCTGGTGCTCACGTGCCCACTGTTGGTGCTTTCAGCGATGGACAGGGGTCAGCATGAGCACCCTGACTGGTCTGCGGCTCCCATACGCAACAAACTGCGATGCACTGTGTATTCTGACACCTTTCTATCAGAACCAGCATTAACTTCTTGAGCAATTTGAGCTACAGTAGCTTGTCTGTTTGATTGGACCACACGGGCCAGCCTTCGCTCCCCACATGCATCAATGAGCCTTGGCCGCCCATCACCGTTCTTTCCTTGGACCTCCTTTTGACTGACACTGAGGACAAAACGTTCACTTGCTGCCTAATATATCCCACCCACTAACAGATGCCGTGATAATCAGTGTTATTCACTCCACCGGTCATAATGTTATGCCTAATCGGTGTATAACTGAACTATACCTCTCTGAATTTAAAGCAGACACCTGCAGCAAAACATAATAAACTGTATAAAAAATAACATTATTTAATGTATTAATTATTTAATTGCTGCAAATTGAACTCTAGATAATATGCATTGGATCTAAAAGTCTGAGACCACTAGTGCAATACAAAAATCTGGCCGGTCCAGTTTTAAATTAGACCTTGAATCCCATCTCTGTGGTAGTCTGAGACTTTTGCACCCTATTGTATTAATATTTCATAAGTTTATATTGCATATTGTTGTAACAGATAGTCTTGAGTTCTGTGATTTTTATTTTATTCATCCAAAACTCTTGCTGCCTGAAGTATTCATACATTTTGAACATCATCGCTCTTTGAAGCATCTCCATTTGGAGTGTTTTCACGTTCCTACCCCTCAACCTGGGCTCTAACAACAGCTATACTGGTGTTTTTGCTCCAATTAATGATTCATAGGTTTAAATAATTAATGTTTTTTGGGCATTGAGATACACGGCACATTAGCCCTCAGTCATGCTGATATCTCCATCCAAACACCACCTGCTCAGGGTGCATCATTTTAGTCTGTGTTTTCCTGTATGTGTACAGTGTGAACAGTCATCTAAAGTTGTTCACATACATCAACATGTGAGGGTCTCAAATAGCCCTTAAATAATATATATCAATTACGTAATGCAGTATTGTCTTCGTAAGTATCCCTAATAATAGGTAAAGACCATCCAGTAGATATGTATGACCTGATTAATGGCTCTAGAGCATAATTAACTTAATTTATTTATCATTTTAACATATGGGACTTTTATGAACAAGTTGTTCATACTCAGAGGAATCAGAGGCCCAGATGGTGATGTCTGCTGCTGGATGTTGTATCTCTAAAGTGATGACTCGTCTTAACTGTGTGAATGGCACTGAAGGGCGTTTCACATCTTCCCCTGCCCTCGCTTGCAAAAGAACAGAAGTGCAGTTCTCAAGGTGCCTGAACGGTGCCTACATGAAAGATCACGCACCCCTGCTGTCTAAATGTCAGATAAAACAAGAGTAGAGGTATGAATGCTAATCTTAACCAATTGACGGGCATTGGTTTAGCTGTATTTGCTAACTCAGATATACTGTTAAGCAGTTTCAGGGCTCTCAGACGACCAATAGATACATGCGGTCACCTTTTGTAGCATCTCTAGGCACTTTTATGCCTGATGATGTCACCTTTAGGGGTCATCTTCAGTGACCCGTGGTGTCACAAGCTGATGTTATCTGCTACAGCGCCTTCTGATCCCTGCAGATGACCTTTCCCTTCTTGGTGAATATGGATTAGAACTTTGAATTAGAATGGAAAAGGATAGAATAGAATGGAATGGCATTAAATGAAATGGAATGGGATTAAATGGAAAAGAAACCCTTTGATGGTTAAAGGTTCTGTTTAGTATTGATTCATTACCAGCAGTAGGTGATCTTTTGTGATTGGGGGAACACGGTTTGTTTTATAGCCTTTACCTTTTGAACAGTATTAGTATGTGTTAGCATGATTGTTATTGTTATTAAATTAGTAGTAGTAGTGATTATTTATTTATTAAAACTTGGCTTCTTAACCAATTAAGAAAGATTATAGGCTCTTTATAGATTTTTACTCTTTCCCCACCAGTGTTTTTGCAAAAATGCATTGCCAGCATTTTTTTAAATAATTTTTTTCATAAAACTTTCATGGCCCCCAGAATATTTTGTTGTATGAATATCTGAAACAGAGCCGCTGCTTTTAAACAAACAAACAAAACGTTTTTTTTTATTTTTATTATACTTAACACTTGAATGTGGGTAAGTTTAATAAAAAAGCTACATTTTGAACAATAAGCTGAGAAAATCATGTTTTTTGTTGTTTTGTTTTTTTTACAAAAAAAGACTACAACGTGCACAAGAAATGCTTTTATAGCTTGTTTCTGCTCCTTTTTTCCTGTTTTGATCGGGAGATTCTGTAATTATTCAGAAGATGTCTAATAGCGTCCCTTACCATTTAACAGTGAAAACACGGAAAGCCGGCAAATTCGGTCAATGGCTGGGAAGCGTTGTCTCATAAATGACTAAAAATTCCACCAATGGAGGGAAAAGAGTTAACATTAAAGGAGAAAAATTGAGTTAGTAAGCACCTTCCGGTATTCAGTATCTTCTGGCACACATTGTGGAGGACTGTTGAGAGACGTATTTGGGTGAGAGAAGCTCCTGTTGGGGCAAAATTGGCTCAGATTCTTTCCAAACCCGCTGAGTGAAATTAAAGCTCTGCAAATCGGATTATTGCTTCCCAAGAGAGCTGTCTCGCAGCCAGTGGACAACTGCCTCTATGGTATACTGTTATCACCACACGTCTCTCTCTTTTACTCTCACTGTGAATCTGGAAACTCATTTGAGGACAATCAATAGTGGTCTGTGTCTCTTCCCGTTTCTTTTGCATATTTACTGGACCATTGTCTTGCAACATAAATCTAATTTATCAACCACTGACACTTGTGGGTACCATAATTACCATAGAGTATGAGTTGCGGATGTCCCCATGCAATATTCAGAATAGTGGTCATCTAATAAGAGTTTTTCAGTAGTTGATTTCTTCCCCTCGTCCAGCATATGTGGCTACATCTAGGAGTCAGTGCCAATATAAAGAACAGGGTGGCTGATGGCCAGTATAATGTGAATTATAATGCAATTGATGACAGTACGAGCCAACCAGTTTGAGCTAATTGTCTAGCTTCCTTTTCAATGCTTATGACAAATATATAGGATTTTCGGATTCCAACTTGAGCTTTGAATGTGAGTTCAAGTCCTGCTACTTAAAAAAAATATATATATATATGGTTTTGATAAGCAAATGTTAGAAGCTTTTGCTGTCGTTTTGCTTTGCTGGAGACACAAGCCAACATGATTCATGAACACATTGAAAAATCATTACAACTACCACTAGCAAGGCAAATTGCAACCGAAGGGTGCAGGCAGAGAAAAGGTGGCAAAAACTTCTACACAAAGCGAAACAGCCACAGCGAAGAAAATATTTATAGGTACACTAGTGAGTGGTGAGGTTTTGGACCAATGATATTTCACAGTTGGCAAGGCTGACCCACATAGCAGACATAGACAAAATGTCCTGTTGCTTATTGTAATTGCAGCTGGTTAGGACAAAAACTCAGATTTACATAAAAGACATAGTTTTATCTGGATTGGACACAGTGTTCACAAAATGGTTGAAGTCACTTTAGACAACATTACTTTACACTTGACTGAAAATATTGAAAACATTCACAAGTCCGATCCCTATTCTTGAAATTCCGCATACTCACTAATGACTGTGAACAGAACAACATAAATCAATCAATTAGTAAATTAATTATTATCTGAATGTGAGGTGTATTTGTAGTTGTTCAGTTGGTGGTCGTTACCACCTTATTTAATGCCTTGAGATAAATACCCAGTTAACACAGTCACAGCACCTTCTATGCATCATCCTTTATGAATATCTAACAGATACTCATTATTATTCATAAGCTAGAGTAGGTGTAGTCATGTGCACTGAGCTTTAGATAGAGATAGAGAGAGAGGGACCTAGAGAGAGATGGGCGAGTGAGAAAAGGGGGGTGTGTCTCTATGAAGAGGGGTTTAGTACAGCGTGCGTGGATGACTGCTAGTCAGCTAGTGTGGATGAGAGAGACACAAGGAGATTGAGGGGGTACGATGCATGCACACACACAGTCATTCACAAGGAATTCTGCTACATCAGGCAGCCTGGTCAATGCGTGATTTCTACACAAAGAAGAACGGGTGAAAGGTACCCACTGATGAAAGACGTTACTCAACATTTGAGGGAAATCCCCGGGGTGCCTGTTTGCGTGCACTACTGCCAGAGATCTGTTGGGGGACCCGCGACGGCGAGATGGGCTGTAACCTGTGCACATTGCAGAAGAGAGAGGAGCACTACAAGCTGCTGTACGAGATTGCACAGGTAAGTCAGCTTGTTTAACCTACAGTATTCTGGAATATCCTGAGACCCATGTGAAGTTGAGTTATGAGATCAGATGGGATTTCCATGGGTTAAAACACAAGTTTTCACCTTCTTTAGACATATCTTCGCTATCTTATTTTGGCAAAACTCATTCGGATGAATGACAGGACACTACAAGTACTCTACAAGTAGTAGACGGGAAACATTTTGTGTTTTAAAGATTTATTTTTGGCTTTTTTGCCTTAATTGGGTAACAGTCAGAGAGGGAAAGCAAAGTAGAAGAGAGCAAGGTGGGCAGGAACGGAAAGGACCATGAGTTGGGATTCGAACTCGGGTTGCCCAAAGCGTGTCGGAGGGCTTGCCCGTGAGTCTTCAACCTCTCAGTTTTAAAAGTGTCTTCTAAGACATTCAGTTTGATTCTAGTAGCCTTCCTGCATTTGGACAGTCTTGTGGGAAGAGTTCTTTAGGAGAACTCTTTGTTGTGTAGCGTGATGAATTCCCAACCGCATTGGGGACTTACCTGGAAACATTTGTCAGGGATCAAAGGAAGTTTTGCTGCACACTACCTTTGCAACTGTGCTAGTATTCTTGTTCATTTGGGTACAACTGTTGTACAAGATACTCGCAGGTAGGAGGATGAGAATTTGGGATTGCGCACACTGGTGAAACTTGTCTTTACGGTATGTAATTGCAAGTGAAAGCTGCAAGAAGGAAGCAAGCAAGGTGTGAGTTCCAGAATTGGATAAAGACCATTTCAAATAGTTGCAAAAGGAACATTGATCATGATATGTCATATTATTATATCACTGAATAGTATCACTATATTTCCAAACCCTTGTCTTTGTAGTTGGCACCCACTGGACTTCCGCAACAGATTGCACAATAGTACAATCCCAGACAGCAAAATAGTGTCGGCCCAGATCCAGGCCACGTGTACCAGGTGTGGGATGGATCTGGGCGCCACTATGTTGTTATTTGGGATTAGTATTTAGTATGTTCAATATTACAGTGGAAGAACGTTGTGCTTTCATGGTCATCACTAATGTTCAAGTTTGAGAATTACCCATGTTCCAGTGCTGCACAGGAGGTCGGGAGTCCCCGCTCCTTCCCGAGCATGCAAAGTATTTTCATGTTGCTCTGATCGCCGCCTCATTAATCCTTAAATGCATGACTGTTTTGCCAAACATTCTTACATATTCGGGTCTTTAGCGACCCGGATCTATATCTAACAGGGCTAGATCTATACTTGTCGCGATAATATATAAAACTCCTGATATATGAGTAACAATTACAGAAGAATTAAATAAAACATATTTCGTTAACTTTTGGAGCTTGGAAGGGTTCAGTTTGAGCAGATGTTTTATACCATCATCACTGTCCTCGTCAGAACTCATTTCCCAGTACATTCAGCATTTCCCTCATATTTCCCTCATATTCGCGATCTTTTGTATCCTCAAAACTCATTTTCAGCATCTTCAAAATAAATATTTTGATCACTGGCTGCTTCCTTCACCAGATCCATCATCAAGTGACAGTGACACTAATATTTGATTGCGTTCAGTACTGTCTCTGCAGTAAATCGCTGAGCCATTTCAAGTTTTACAGATTATATATATATTATTGTTTCGTTTTCTGTCTGAGGTAAATATGAGTGAAACGTCACTTCATCATTGTGTATCAGACATTGCCACCTTGTGGAATAAAGGTGAATTGCACTCATTTTGTCATTATAGATTTATTTATTATTGTGCAGATAAAAAAATGTGTACAATCTTACACACCTCGGGTCGTTAGCGACCCTATACAATTTTGACAAAAAACTAGTGGAAAAACAGGCATTCAATTGTAATTTTATAATTTTTTTCTTGTTATATTGTTTAAAATGGATTGATTGAGGAATACTAAGAAGGTTGATGTCTAACTTTAAAAAATGAATGAGGAGGAGGGTAGTGAATGACGTCTCGGTTCGCTAAAGACCCGAGGTATGCATTTAAGGGTTAAGCTGTTGTACAAAATGTCTTTGGTCCCTAATTAGATGGTAAAACATGCCTTTTGTCTGTTTGGATGCCAATCTGGGAGATTATCCCTGTCGGCGGCTGAACCGAGGTAAATGAAGTTTGATCTCTACTGGTTCAAAACAGTGGGCTTGTGTTTGGAGTGACTTGCATAGATAGCCTCTTGCTGTCAGCAGTGCCTGTGATTGTGAGTTTTGTACTCGCGCTTGCCCTTTTGTGGCACTATAGAGTGAAGAGGGGCTGGCGGTGTTTTTGGAGCGACGTGCTGCCGCTTTGACACCCTAGACATTGTGTGTATGTGTCTGGCGGGTTACGGTTTGCGTTTTTCTTTTTGACAAGAGAAGACTTTTTATATGTCACATGTTGGTCCCTTTGGTGTTTTAGCAGCAGAATGCAACTCTCGATAGAAGAAAACCAGATATGGAAGAGAAAGAAATAATGCAATGTCTCCAGGAAGGATGAAGGTACTAGGGAAGGTTGAAAGGAAAGGGAAATCTGGATCTACTCTCCGTGGAGTAAATTCCCAAAGCTGAAACGAAAGTGTGTCAAGGAAGTGTTGCCTCAGATGTTTCCGTTTCTGGTATTCAGCCATTAAAATGTTTGAGCTTTTATGTTTGCGGGAAGAAATCAAAGAAGATGCACTGTGTTACTCTTGAAGTCACAACAACAAGCGGACATGAATAAACACAAACACACGCCTACACTGCAATTTCACGCCCCTTGACAATTTTGACACTATTCTTTGCAGCACAGCCTCTTTAGCCCTGGTGGTCTGTGAGATTTATGAGTTTAGTGTGAGTGTTCGCCCCTCAACGGGCTCACCATGGAAATGTATTCTTCTTTCTTTGTTAGCCACATTACAAAGACATCCCGTGCTCTCTCTCCCTCTCTCTTTTCTTACTCTCAGTCTCAGAGGACTTAGCCGTGTGTTTGTGTTCCGTCAGCAAGATCAGGTTTTGGATTGTAAGATCTGAGCTATTTCACCTAGCAGATCTGACTGGCAAAACCTCTGTGATTGGCTGCTGTTTATCCATCATGATGTAGAATGTGATGTCATTTCAAGTCTTATTATAGATGACTTGATTTGAGGGTGAGGTAAACACTAAATGATATCAGGTAACCTTTCAAAATGACAGCTTTTGAGAAAGAAGCTTTTTTTTTCAGCAGTGCTGTGGAAAACATAACAAGACTGCAAATACTCATGAGACAGTTAGATATGGTTACATTATGGTGGATGTTTATTACATTTGCTGAGGGGAAAATATGTGAACCCTTGAATTTACATGGATTTCTGCATAAAATGGCTGTAAAATTAGTCTTTCATGTCCTTTTTGAACAAACTGTGTAAACATTCACAGTGGGTGGAAAAAAAATTATGTGAATTTAACTTACTCTTATTGGGAAGCATTATTTTTGTAAATAAAATAATATATTTTAAACAATTTTTTATTATAAATGGTCTTACTCTTTTCTTCATTAGCATTTAAATCCAAAATGGTCAAAAAAGTGCAATAAACTTATCACTTATTATCAACTTTGATTTTACTTAAAGGGTACATAACACACACAGCTTCTGCCAATCTCATGTTAATCTTGAGTACCTATAGAGTAGTATTGCATCCTTCATATCTCTGAAGAGTCTTTAGTTTTATCATATATTATAAAAGACAGATACGCTGTACCGATTCTTTCCGAAAACAGCCGAACTTGTGGAGGCGTGCAGTGGGTGGAGCTAAAGAGTCACAAGCACACACACACACAATACATTATGGCATTATCCCTGGATAACTTTCGATTCACTATACGTTCGTATTGTTTACATTTATATGCACTTGCGCGCCGATTGCCAACAAAACGCAGACATTTGATGCAGTTTCACAAACCGCCTGCAGTTTCGACTTGTGACTGGGAACAAACAAACACATTTGCAGAACTCTGTTGCTGCTCCGGAAAAACAAACTGCATCCACTGTTTCCTTAACACTGGGTTATTTGGGAAGCTGATCAAGGATATCCTTCCCTCACAACCAAAAACACACTTCTTTAGTGACATTGTTGATTTCGTGGTTTAAAAACAAAATGACAGCGCTGCCGACAGCTTCCGTAACCCGAACGAATCTCGTTGATGGATGCGCTCTTTTGCTTTTGCTCTGGTTGATGTGTGCACGCGCTCATCCGGGAGAAGTGCCCATACAAGGAATTCTGACCTTTATAATGTCATACAGGGCCATAATCTGTCATACAACCAACTCGTTTTTTGAAATTTTGGCCATGTTTAACATCCAACTTTTTAACAGTGTAAATAAGTCAGAATGCATGAAATAGCATTAGACCCCCCCCTAAATATTCGTCTTCTGCTAAGAATTGATATACTGCTTTGCTAAATTCACATGGTACAAGAGTCAATCAACTACTAAAATCGAAACTAGATGTAAATGTATTTATTTCCCCAGTAATCTCTAAAACTCTAGTAATTGCTGAGCAGCGAATCTGTATTAGCATGAGGCGATATAGAGAAACGCTGAGGCTCATGGGAGCAGTGCATTTTACGGCCATGGTCATGAGCCTGTATGGGGACAGATGCTCAGTGTAATTTCCAGTCTGTGGATCAGCATGGGAGAAGAACGAGAGATATCACCTCCCACTCGCTTACTCTCACTCACACATTTGTTTTTAGCATCTATAGATCCAAAAGATTCAGAGATATAATGAATATAATGAAAAAAAGAGAAGAAATCACGTCCCCAGCTTTAATTTGCATTGGCCAAATTGTGAATTATTTGTTTTCACCTTGCGCTAAAAGATCTGTTCCAAACTTTCAATTAAATTCAAATGAGATTTTTAATTTACATGAAAAAGCTGGCACCAGTTTATCTCTGCAGGCCCTGGCCATCGAGGGTCAGATGAAGTGTTGGTCCCGAGAGCGCTAACAGCCATATGGATCTGTGCGAGTGAATTGGCCAGTCAGTGTATCACAGCCTTCAAGTTTAATGGGTCTCCAGATGGAGGACAACCTTTAGAGAGACCTGCCAAAAGGAACTGGCTTTTGTGAAGAGTGTTAGATTGAGTTTCGAGTGTGTATGTGTGTAAGGATGCTTCACACTCCGGCCTGAACCAAGGTCTCTCTTATTGGCATCGTCACTGTTGGGCCACGTCCCCTGTCGCTCTCTCAGAACACTTTCATCCATCTTCCTGTCCCGGAGCCTTTCTCTGAATGATGCTCGTTGCTGATGAAATGCGATGGGTGTGGAGCGAAAGAAGGCAAAGACTGAGAAACATGTAGTTTTGATTGATCTTGTGAGCGTGTTGGATGATAAGCCTGTCAGATAGTACAGGCCCCGAGGTGATCATATCAGCAGACCCTGCCAACTCCAGCCCAGGCGAAGCGTGTATGTGTGTGTGCATATCATGGAAATCCCATTTAAAACCCATATCATTCTTTTTGGCTCTAGTGTGCATGGAATGATTGCATAATTATAGCTAAAAATAGACTTTACACTCTCAGTGGTCTGAGTTCATATTTTCATCCTGATCTGGAAAGAAAGCAGATGACCTCATCTAAACCTCTGTCTCATGCCCACTGGTCTTCCTTACCAGATGCACCGTATTACCTACTACTGTGTGTATGGTTGCACGTTTACTGCATACCATTTTTCACACTTCTTGTGAATATACAGGTAATCTCAAATTTCAAAAGCGCACATGAACAGTTGTAAAATAGTTCATTTCATATTTGTTGAAATAATCCAATGAAATTAGTCACTTTTGTTTGAGATTCAACATATTTCGGTATCATTTTGGTTATTGGCTGAAATTCTGAATATTTATTTATTCGTTTGTATGGGTTGATATTGGATGATTAATTCTGCATGCTTATTCTCTCTTTTAGATGACCTTTTAACATTCAAGTTAATCTTTAAGATGCTGATTGTTTATTAACACAATACAGCATAACACAAAATCAATATATATGTTTCATACTGTACAAGTCACAGAAATCCACTGAAGGCAAGTTGATTTGAACCCATGTGAATTTTCATTGAATAAAATCCAAAGTAAAGTGGACTGGACTGGATGAAAATGACACAAACAATACTAGACAAGAGACGATGGAAACATGTGGCCTTTTCTTGACTATATCTAAGGATTTTTTTATAGCATTGTGTGTAATAAGAATCCCAACAGAGTCATTTTCATTGCTGTTACTGTCTCTACTGATCAGGTGGATTGAGTTTCATGGGATTTTACACTTCTGTCTGATCTGCTTCCTTTATGACTATGACTGTCTCTCAAGTGAAATTATGAGGTGACCTTTTCTTTTTTGTGTTATTTCAATTTAAAAAGTGCAGGATTGACCTTTACATACGTATAGAAAACCCACTTGACCAGTCAGACTCTCTGATTGAAGGTCTTCACTATCTGCTATCAATTTTTCCCATATATATACACCACCTGTGGCCACACTAGCTTTGCTAAAATCTACTTTGCCTCAGCCAGACATTCTGGACGATATTTATTTCATAGGGTTTAACTCACAACTCACGACTCATTTGTTAACTCCATTTTAAAACTATGAAGTACAAACAAACCAAAAATTATGACGATGCATAAAAATATATGCATACATTTTGTTCCTTTGTCCCAAACTTGTCGGTTTATTTCCTTGAACTGATCCTAGCCTCTCTTTCAGTCTTAAGACAATCATAGTCTAATTTCAGCAGAAGAGATAATATAAAAGTTCTTTGTCTGGAACCACAGAGGAGATGACCTGCTCGCCTGCCCTAGACACACTGGTGTGTAATTACTGCTGGGCTTCAGAGCTGATTGGTAATTATAAGAAGTTATGGAGTTTGTCTTTCCTTTATCATGCAGTCCTGTTTGAGTAGGCCCACTTGCCAAGTCAAAAGGGGCTGATTACACCTCCTTCACACATGGGTGCTACATGAATGAAAGACAGGGCTTTAAATCTACATATCACTGTTCACTTGACTTAATACCTAGAACAAGTGTGATGGATGTAGCATTAAAAAAAACAAATAGGAAAGTTTTTCAGTGATGGGTTTTTTTTTTTCGGTTCTTGGATAAAATCACTGATTTTGTTAAATTGAGCTAAACCTGTTACTGCCTCATCATGTATTACACAAAAGAAGGCATTCATTTTCCTGGTCTTGTAAATTATTAATCAGATTATGGGCCCTATTTTAACGATCTAAAGGCATGATCTTAAGCACACGGGGCAAGTGCAATTTTGATAGTTTAATGATGGGAAAAAGTGGTCTAAAAGGGTTGTACTTAGTCTCTTAATGAGTCATGGGTGTGTTTTGGGCATAACGTGCAATAAACCAATCAGAGTCTTATCTCCCATTCCCTTTAAAAGCCAGTTGCGCTTGCGCAATGGTGGATTCTGTATTTACACGGCAGAATTTGCGAGCGGAAAGACTGAACGCTTCTTCAGAAAGAAATCCTTTTATTTTTAATATTCAAAAAATGTTTGTGTGCTGCTGCGCATCCCTGTGTGTGTAATAAACAGTGTACGCATGTTGTGGAGGCGCATATTACTAACGCGCACTTGAAATAACACAAAAAATACTGTGCTATTGACTTTAGACCAGGTTTTTGTTGGTCAATGGCGCAGTCTATTTCAGTTGCCTCAAAATAGCAACGCACCAACAATGTACCTGAACACACCTTGTTTTCACCTTGTGCATTTGCTATTTAACCAAATTTGTGGCACTGGACATTAAAATAATAACTGCGTCAGGCTGTAACTAGCAAAAAACACTTGCATTGCGCTGGGTGTATGATAGGGCCGATTTTCGCATGCGTTTATTGCCAACGTTTAACGCCTCGTGACTAAACAAAGGGTGTCAATGTGAGTGTGCACACCGACGTGCAAAACGGCAGGCGCAAAAGCGTCATCGTTTTTATATTTTGATGCGGCACATTAAAAACTGGCCGACCAATGAGATCAGCGCTTTTGTTCACGTGCCTGGAGCTGCTGAAGTGACAGTAAAACACGACTTGGTGGCACTCAAGCACAAAATGGTCTTGCCGAGCACACATCAAGAAGTAGTTAGTAAACAAAGAAGAAAATTATCTGCTAATGCTGCTTGCTAGTTAGCAAAAAGTGTGTGAATGGTTTAGGCCATAGACATAATATGTCTATGGTTTTGGCAAGCACGTAAATACTGTCTCTCTTCTTCTGTGACAAGCGAATGTCAGAAGCATAAAGTGCCGCAGCACCACCTTGTGTACTGGGAGCGCTATCTACTGAATTTGCACGTTCACTCGGCGCATCGCCAGTGAAAATCGCTTGGGTGTGAACATTCAAGATACGCTGAAAAACTCTGGCGATAAGTGTGCGCGATATTCGTCCCGGTGTGTACAGGCCTTTAAAGTAATGTTAACCAAAAGCAAAATAGCTCTGTTCTGGTGAGTTACATTCATATTTCACTATTTAAAAAGTTTTTTTACACTCAATATTATATTTTAATCCAAAATACATGAAATATATGGCAATTCACACTGACATTTAATTAGGTAATTTTGTGTTTCTTTCTTTCAATATTGGTTGATATTAGATATTTAATTGTACATGCTCATTTTTATATTAGGTTACCTTTGCCACAATTTACGTAAAGTTAATCTTTAAAACGCTATTACTTTAATAACACTGTTAATAATCTTCAGTGTGACACAAATTAAATTTGAATCTATTTTCTCCACACTGTATAACACTGTTATAATGTTGTGATGCTTAAATTCACAATGATCAAGTTATTTAGACAAGGTTGGTGGCATTATCCAATTGATTTCCTATGCTTAATATTATATTTCAATCTGAAATACTTCAAGCTATTGAAATGTGTATCAAATGGCAAAACACATTGGCTTTAAATTAGGTTGTTTTGTGTTGATTTGTTCTACATTGATTGGGTCTATATAGCAGGTTTATAATGCACTGGAGGATTGCGGATTGATCCTTTTGTAATTAACATACAATTAGCAGGTACATAAGTCTAAATGACAATTCCTAATATCCCATCTGGCCCAGGACCCAGGGAGGAAATACCGTGTGCATTGTGCAGCTGCTAGTGTATCATGGAGAATTACAGTTGAAGAGCTCTTCAGTCAAATTCAGTTAATTTATGGGTTATGTTTGATGTATCTGCAATATTAAAACAATCTGTGAGCATTGCTGCTCAGCCCAGTAGCACAGTTACTCGATAAGGATCAAATAGGCTAATGAAGCATCTGTGTATGCAAGGTTACGGCACATAAATAGATCTCAGTGGCTTTTTGCTTCTGTACTGCACGCGAAATGAGGGATGGTACCCCTCCCCCACCTCACTTTCCTTCTCTTCTTTTGTTCTTCCAAAGGTGAGACATTTTCTGAGAGAAAACAGTGAGCAGAAGGTTGAGGACTTATGGGATACTGAAATTGCAATGTTTATCAGAGTCAACCTCACACTGTTACTACACTTGAATGGACTGTTATATGGAGATTGCAGGCATGCTGTCTTACATCTGGCAATAGCATACAGGATTGGATGCATTTCACCTTTCATCAGTCTCACACACACACACACACACACACACACACACACACACACACACACACACATATATACACGGAGGTCACTGCTCCTGTCTGTTCCTCTTGGCTGGCCCCGGCCCCCTGTATGAGTAACAGTCTGTCAGTGTGAGACACAAACTGGCCCGGGTCATTTCCTTTGAGTCTGACACCATGCACACCATGGCATCCTTTATTCAACAACAATGATAAGCAGATATCAGTCAAACATGCCTTATGAGTGCAAGTGTTGAACTTGTAGTCAGGGGTTTCTTTAACTTCAAACATGCATGACTGAGAGTTTGAGATTTCAAACTTTTTTAAATTTAACTGTTAACACTTTATAATAGGGTTTCACTTGTGTACATTAGTTAACAATGAACAATAGCCTATACTTATACAGCATTTACTCATCTAAATTATAGTAATCGCAGCGCTAATATGTTTTTAAGATCAAAAGTTGTATCTGTTAACATTAGTAGTACATCACTGGAAAGAAACTAACATGAATATGACATTTTTTATTAACGTTTAAAATGAAATGCTGTAAAAATACACTGTGTGCAGAATTATTAAGCACGTTGATTTTCTGATCATATTTTTTTTCCAGGCACATTTGACCAATTCCAAACCACAATAATCCTAATAACAATTTAGTGTTTAATAATGTATAAGTGATATATAATTGTTCTTGAAGGCTGGAAATGAAAAACACCTTATATTCAGGTGTGCAGAATTATTAGGCATGCTTTCTTTTACAGATAAATTGAGCCAAAAAAAGAGATTTAACTTCAGCTTGTGATTCTTATTTAGTGGGGGTCATTTTTTTGGATTCTTTACCTAATTTAAGTCTCTGAGATCCTGACACACACTATACACTTCTGGAGACTCCAGGTAGGTTGCAGTTCTGGAAAATGGTGGCGCTGGAGACTAAAGGGTTCCTGATGGTTTCACACTTAATTCTTCACCTTAATACTTTTGGTGTCTTTTCTCCGCCACATGTTTTTGTCTGACCCTGCTGACCTAATGAGCATTTCACTGTCCAATGGTCCAACGGTTAACTGCAATGTCTAGTATTGCATTAGTATTGCATCCTTCTCATGGGCATTTAATAATTGTTGACTTTTCAGTCTGAGTTAAATCTATTTTTTGGCTCAATTTATCTGTAAAAGAAAGCATGCCTAATAATTCTGCACACCTGAATATAAGGTGTTTTTCATTTCCAGCCTTCAAGAACAATTATATATCACTTATACATTATTAAATACTAAATAGTAGTTATTAAGATTACTGTTGTTTTGGTCAAATGTGCCTGGAAAAAAAATATGATCAGAAAATCAACGTGCCTAATAATTCTGCACACAGTGTATATTGTTCATTGTTAGTTAATGCATTTGCTAACTTTGACAATCTATCCAATATTATTACATTCATATATTCTGTATTTATAGCATTTTAAAAACTATTCTTATCTAAACAAGTAAAAAAAAACAAGTGAAATAATCATAACCATAGTAATTTATCATATCCAAGTTTTCTACATATTCTATATACATTACATTTTGTACAAACTTCTACAGATTCTACATTCTATTACTCAACAGTTGTGGTATCATTTTTATTATGATCATAATTGTTTTCCAAAAAAAAATCTATTTAAGTTTGTGTACTTTATATTTATGTTTATAATGTGCATCCTTTCCAATTAAGCTGCAGTTTTGTCAATTACAAAAAGTGTGAAAATATCGTTGGGTATTCAGAGTACATAAACTGGGATGAAATTAGCTTTAGCAAGATAAAGGAGTCAATATTTACTATGTAAAAATGTAAACGTCCATGCCCATCAGATGTGATACATGTCAAAAGTGACAATTCTAAACTTGTAAGAGTGTGAAAAGTGTGTTTATTTTCTAAATTTCACCCACACTGTAAAACCCCCCCCCAAAAAACCAATAAGTTATGACAACATATGTTTTTTCATTGCTTCAAAATTTACTTTTTTTTATAAATTATACAAGATTCAACTCAACTCAAAAACCCATTCCATGAAGCTCTCTACGCACTGTTCTTGAGCTCAGTGACAAGTTGAGTGTACTTAATTTATGGCAACAACTTTTTTACAGTGCAGTCATTTAATATCTGTGTTTGGTTGTAATGTGTTGGGCTGGTAAATAGTCTGTAATTGTGTATATCATGTAGATCTCATGTCCTTGATCCCCATTGTCATTTCTGGTCACTCAGGTATTTTTGGTCAATGAGTCCAAACTTGCACATCTTGGACAGGTTCTGTTCATTTGATACTGTGACACTATCAAGCTTGAGTTGGGCTCTCGCATGCTTGAAGTCATTAGTAGCTCTCTAAGGTCTCTTGCACCGTCCGTTATCGTATTAAGTATCAAGCGGCCCATCTGTGGGGCACACGTTGGTGTCTCCGCTCTGTAACCAGATCTGCTCTTTGTAACATCAGTAGGGTTCAAGTCTTAGAGCGGATCCTTTCTGGGAAATTAGCATTTTTATGTTTATTTTGTGTGCTTTCACATGTGCTATTGGCCTATTAAAGCATATAGAAGAGATTGGGGCTAGTTGTCACAAGGGCTAAGGATTTTAAGGTTAGAATTGTATTGAATTATTATTGTTTATTCAAGCAAGTATGTTGGTTTCAAACACCAAGTTGTCTTGAATGAGAATCAATGAGAATTATTTCTTTGAACTCCATAAAAATGCTATTTATTTATTTATTTATTTTTAATTATTTTAATTGATATCATATCATTCATATAAGTTAATTATACATTGGGAAATATTGACTGGATTTAAACATTTAATTAATCAATTAATATGCTTGTTTGTCTGTGTCTTTATTTAGAATAAATCTAAAAGTGTGAATATCTCTATTATATTATATTAATTAAATTATATTATATTATATTATATTATATTATATTATATTATATTATATTATATTATAGTAAATATACATTGAGAAATATTGACTGGAGTAAAACAAATATTTATTTATTTATGTATTTATTTATTATGTATTTGCTGTATTTATTTATAATACATTTAATAAATCCAAATAAATCTACATTAAGAAATATAAATATAATAACATAACATATAACACAACACAACACATTGATAAATATTAACTGGAGTCAAAAGTGTCACCCTTTTCGTTGCACTATCCTAAGAAAAATATTGTTTTTATTATTTATTATCGCGCTCCTTCAAGATTCCGTAACACCGCGGCAGCATCAAGATCTCAATCTGCGGAACCAACTACTGTAAAGATGGCTCTGCTGAACGTAAGATCGATTTCAAATAAGACTTTTTAAATTAATGATTTCTTTTCATCTCGAAATCTAGATTTTATGTTTATAACTGAGACTTGGCTAAATCGTGGAGAACTTGGTCCTCTTTCTGAAGCATCACCTGATGACTGTAATTTTGTTAGTTCTTTAATTTTTAAGAATAGTTTCAAGTGTCATTTATTATCAGTGGATTATTTCAGCAGTTTTGAAGTTCAGCTGTTTAAGATAAGTACAGATGATGCTCTTCTCGGTGTCTTGATTTATCAACCTCCCCATTATAATAAGCTGTATCACAAGCCAGTATTATTTAACACTGTGCTTAAGACTTCAACGGTAAATATCAAGTCTTGCGGCCTTCCAATATGGTGTGTGAATTCTGCTACACATCTAAACTGTTCGAAGATGTATTTGTTTGGGATGTTAGCCCTACAGTGTCTTCTTTCTCAGAGTTATCTGTTGAAGAGCAAATTTCTCATTTTAACACTTTATGTGGCAATATTGTGGACACTGTGGCACCATTTAAAATTAAGAAACCCAAATTACAAACGCAACCTTGGCTTTATAGGGAAACTCGTGCCGCTAGACAGGAGTGGAGGAAATCCGAAAAAGTGGAAAAAAGATAGCCTCCAAATATCATATGAAGGATTGCATGGGGAGTTACCAGCGTTCTGTTAACGCTGCAAGAGAAAAATATTTTTCTAATTTGATATTAAAGCATTCACATAGCCCAAAGGTTTTGTTCAGCACAATACATAATGTACTTAATCCCACTATGCTTTCTTTCCCTGATGCCACACCTACAATCGGTGAGAACTTCCTGAAGTTTTTTGTGGGTAAAATTAATAAATTAATTCTAATTTCAATCCCCAAATTTGATTTGAATTCATCTGTTATCGACCCATGTTCAGCCTGCTTAACTGAGTTTGAGCCTATTTCCTTTTCCTTTCTTATGGATGTTCTCCATACAATGAAGCTCTCCTCTTGCTCCTTGGATGTGATGCCTCCTCGTCTTCTTAGGGAAGTGCTGGGTATCGTTGAACCTTTTGTTTTAACAATAATAAATAGTAGCCTATCTCAAGGCATTGTTCCACCAATTTTGAAACCCATACAGACCCATACATTTTGGAGAACTACCGTCCAATCTCAAAATTACCATTCTTATCAAAAGTAATGGAAAAAGTTGTCCTTCATAAATTGACTTTATTTTTAAGTGAGAATAATTTAAGTCTGGTTTTAGACAATATCATAGCACAGAGTCAGCTTTGTTGAAGGTGTTGAATGATCTTTTGATTGTTTTGGATTCAGGAAACTGCGCTATTTTGGTCCTTTTGGACTTTAGTGCAGATTTTGACACTATTGATCATGCTATCTTGCTTGAACGGTGGAGTAGGTGTATAGGAGTTCAAGGCACCGCATTGAATTGGTTCAAATCCTATCTCTCTGATAGAACATTTTCTGTGGAGGTTGCAAACTTTTCCTCCTCTTCATTACCATTAACTTGTGGTGTACCACAGGGATCTATTTTGGGCCCGCTACTGTTTTCACTGTACTTGCTCCCTTTAGGCTCAATTTTTAGAAAGCATAACATTCCTTACCATTTTTACGCAGATGATACCCAGGTGTACTTCCCTTTGAAACATGAGGATAGCCTTGATACACACGCTCTGTTGAACTGTCTTGTTGAGGTAAGATGCTGGCTGGCAGCTAATTTTGTTAACATTGAATGACTCCAAAACTGAAATTGTAGTTTTTGGACCATCAGATTCTATTTTACAGATAGATGACCATTTGGGTCCTTTATCTGTAAACTCTCATGGTCATGCAAAAAATTTGGGAGTGATTTTCGATAACAACCTTAAGTTCGATAAGCAAATCAATTCAGTAGTGAAGAGTAGCTTTTATCAACTGAGATCTATTGCAAAATTGAAAGTGTTTTTATCACCAAAAGATTTGGAGACAGTGATTCATACTTTTATTTCCTCCAGGCTTGATTACTGTAACTCATTATACCTTGGTGTGGCAAAATCTTCATTATCACGGCTGCAATTGGTACAAAATGCTGCTGCCAGACTTCTTACTGGGACACGGAAGAGGGAACACATTTCGCCTATTTTAGCTTCACTTCACTGGCTGCTGGTTGAATATCGTATTATTTTTAAGGTTTTATTATATGTATATAAGGGATTAAACGGCCAGGCTCCACAGTACATCACAAATTTGCTCTTAGTCCGGAAATGCTATTATATAGGAGTTATATATTATAATATAATAAGTTTTTGTACTTCTTTGTATTTAGTGATAGCTTATACAGCACTTTGGTCAGCTGTAGCTGTTTTAAATGTGCTTTATAAATAAATGGCCTTGCCTTGCCTTGCCTTTGTATCTGCTCATTCAAATTCTTCCATATTCTGATTAGCCAATTACGTCCAATTCATACTCCGAGTCTTCCGTTGAGAAACTGTGAAAGCAGGAGCTGACTGACTGTCGACAGGCTGAATGGAGCTAAATTACACTGCAAAACATCCCAGTGTGTTGTGCATTATGTGGCTGCGCGAGTCAGAGACAGTCTTTAAGCAAGTGTGGGTGTTTGGATGTCCATTCACACACATCTGATGTGCTTTTGAAGACTGTTCAGGTGTGAAGGCGTGCATTATTTTTTTCCCATCTGCCTTCCTTAGGAGTGGAATCCAACTTCACACATGAAGAATAATGCTAATTGGCGTGTAACAGGAAGAGCCGGGAATTATATTAAGGGAAAGAAGAAGAAAACAATCGCATAGCTGGTAGCTCATTAAAAGGTTGACATAATTTGATTTAAATCTGTCGTTCACACATTAAACTACTCGCACAATGTATCTGGTTTTACTCAGATGGTGCAGGTTTTCACATTAAAATACCTGGTAATTAGATTGTTCTTAATATTCAGATTCGATGAGGAGCAGATGTCGGTTTTGGCCGTGTGGTGGCGGCCGCCATGTGCCACACCTGTAGTGGTGCATTAACTACACGCAGAGCATGATGACCCATGCCAACCCACGCTCAACTGCCAGACGCATTCATCAGGCTTTGGATCCGCAAACGTGGGACGCAGGACAAAAGATTCACACACAATCATGTGGATGGAGGGACTTTGATTAGTGTGTTTTTGTTGAGATGTGTTTGGATTGGCACAGAAATGTGTAGCAACAATTTGTGCGTTTTTATGGGGGAAAAGTACAGCGACAGGAGCCTTTTACTCATGTTGATGTGCTAGGCCATACTTATTTAATATATTAACTTCAGAATTCAGAAATTAACCGTATGCTTTGTTAAATACTTGCTATGGTAAAGGCTCTGACCTCCTCTTGAACTCCTGTACATCAGATTAGAAAGCAGTTACTGTATCCCTCCCTTTATTTAATTTGGAAATATTGCCTGGAACATTGTGTGTGTGTGTGTGTGTGTGTGTGTGTGTGTGTGTGTGTGTGTGTGTGTGTGTGTGTGTGTGTGTGTGTGTGTGTGTGTGTGTGTGTGTGTGTGTGTGTGTGTGTGTGTGTGTGTGTGTGTGTGTGTGTGTGTGTGTGTGTGTGTGTGTGTTTATCTATTCATATGGCTATTGTTTGTGGTGTTCCTGCCTGTAATGATGGCAGATGTAAGGTTAATATGTGTGTAATGTGTGTAGGAGGAAGTAACAGACAATAAGCCTCTGGCACTGGACGCACCACATCTATTAGAGTTAGTCTGAGAGGGAGTCGCATGAATGAAGTTCACAGTGGAAGACAAGGCACTATTTAGGCTGTTTGTCTTTACTAGAACACAATACTACAGTTTTCACTCAAAGGAACATTTGTTGTTCCCTGTGTTGGAGCTGTGAAAAAGTGTTTCAATTTTAGCAGCATGGAACAATTTGCACAAACAATTAAAACTTACCATGCTGCCTCCTTTGGCTGAATTTACGGCACTTGTAAATAATATTAGTATATCCATAAGTACAGGCATGTTCGAAATTGATGTGATACTTGACTATATATTATTATGTATTCTGTTGTCCTCTGTTCAGTGTATTTGTTTTTATTTTTCTAATATGTTGTCATTTGATGCCTTCTTGGCCATGTCACTTTTTTATTTATTTTTCAGTCTTCATCTTCTGTCTATCCCTTTCTTACCATTTCTTCTTTTTAATAATACTAATACATTATTATTTTTTATTATTATTAATTCTCAGTTCCTCATCCTTTTAAACTTTTTTATTTATTTGTTTTTTTTAAAGAATAATTTATTTTATTTATACAGGTTATTATTATTATTATTAAGATCCGAATTCTAAAGCCGCAGTCACAGACTGAAAAATTTCGACATACACGGCAATGGTCGCATTATTTTTAAAAACACAATTCATAACACATCAAAATGCAATCTACTCCACTTTACTGCACCACTGCAATCCTGCAGTTTCCGTTCTTTTAATTCAGCTAAAAGGTCACTCTGTGGCATATCAGTCTTCTGTTGGTCAGACATCCTCACATGATACGAATTTGCAGGTCTGAGTTCACCGAACTTGAACTTTGAAACGCAGCGAAATGCGAAACTTATTCGCTTGAACTTGCATTTCCTGTCTCCTGCATTCGTATGCGTATGAATGGAAGCTAATGGAATGAAAATTATGTGATTGCCCATGAAGGCAACCACAGAATGCATTGTGATGAAAATCAAATATAGCTAGAGGAAAAAAAAAAAAAAAAAAATTGAATACTGAATACTGAAATGAACTAAAGATTTTATCCAGCAACAAGCTAACATGAAACTCTTTTGAAATCAAATGCTCCTTCATTTGTTTTCACATGTAGAGTTGCCTAGAGCGTTCCAAATCAATGACTTATGAGGTTCCATGCCTTTCTTAGAATGCTGCCTATTTAGTGAAGTAGCTCATAGGCTTTGAAACAGAGCTGGTGTCTCTCAAGAGGAGAGTCCTTCATTAAAGTCATTAGTAAGGCACGGTGGGACACTCCTGCCAGATAAATTAGATAAAATAATGAAGCACACCCACTGAAACCACAAATCACCCTCATATCTGTCGCTCTTGCTCTCTCAGCCTGACTGCAGTACCCATAACTCTCCTTGGTTCGCTTGACTGATTTCTCAGGCATTTTAAGGCCAAGACACCGGGTTCATTGCCTTTCAGGAACAATCAAAATTTTTAGCATTGGGTCAAGTGAGAGTCAGCATGTATAAAAAAGAGGCACGTTTAGCCCTGAACCTATAGGTCTCCCTTACTTGTATTGTTGTATTGCATAGCCTTGTGTTATTGTCGTGGTGGTTATGATTAATGTTGGCTTGTTCCATGGCATTTTCGCCATGACATTTATTGGTGAACCTTGAAGTGAACTCGACTGCACAGCAATACCAATAGCTAAATTCAGGCCTTGGTCCAGTTTCTTGCTTCAGTAAGGATCAGTGATTTTGAAGGCTGGTAGATTTAAAGCTAAAGTGTGTATTCTTTTCAGTGTTAAAATACATTCTCCTATTAAAACATATACTGAATTTGGAATCACATACCTCCATACTACTCTTATTATTTCTGCCATAGAAAGATGGTAAAAAGAGTAGCATGATAGTATGCGGTTCTTAATCCTAAACTCAGGCTAGAAACATCGGCTCCACCAATGGCATGAGTTTGGGCCGGGATGTTCTGTTTTTCTGTCCAATGGCAGTTCGGGAGAGTGTTTGGAAAACCAATTTCTAGTGCCAAAGCAAAGTGACCATGGAAGAGCAACAAGCCTGGACATGTTGTGGCACGTTTGGCCTGGAAGTAGGGCAGGCAACATGTGGACAAAGAGACACAACCAACCCTGCCGAAAATCTGTTCTCAATCTGAGAATATTTCATTTATTCACACTGCTGTAGACTAGTAATGGAAAAACAATTCCCACCATCGTGCTTGCATCAGGTTATTGTATCGATGTACTGAGGCTAAATAAGCATTTTGTTGATGCAGTTTGTCATAACCCATGTCATCCATGGCTGGGTCCTGCTGAAAGACTCATTAGTTACACATACACAGCTCTCTGTGATATATGTGCCTGTTATTTCAAACGCATTATTTATTTTTGTACCTGAAAATAGAAAAGAATGAGAGGCATTTCTTCAGCTCGGAGGATCATCCCAAGGTTGGTGCTAATGGAGAATTTAATTATGTCGTGAAAGGTAGACGTTTGCCTGCAGGGTGAACTCGGCGTTGTGTTGTGTATAACTCCACTCTGTCTGATTCCCACAGAATAAGTCAGTGGCATATTGCTGTTGCAAACCTTTTTGAGGAGTAATTATTTGTCCCTAAAGAGGAAATTTAATTTAACACAAAAGCACACGCATAAGCAATATCAGCATTGAATCTCCGGTTGAATCTCTATGGTGATACTGTGTAATCACAGATACTGATGTGGGAATACTTGCTTATGTGATGTATGTTAAAAAAATTATAAGTGGGGGAAGGGCTGTGCTTGCTTACGGCTTTCTAGGTGTTACATCTTATTTATATAGTATAATTAGGTTTAGAATAATCAACAGTTAAGTTTGTAGTAGTGTTTGGTTGTAATAGCATCACCAAATGAATAGTAAAAATAGTTGTTTTCAAACAGGTTTCCCTGATTTTTATCAACACTTGAATGTGGGTAAGTTTCATTAAAAAAGGAAATGTTTTTAACAAAAATATTTAAAAAACTACGTCCGGATCGGATTCAAAGCGATGATCAAAACAAAGATGGAGTAGATCGCTTTCATCAACACCCCCAAAACGTACACAGTCCTATACCTCTTCCTGGGCAACATTTTAATCGGCAATAATGTTATGTAGTTTTGTATGGAAGCTTGTTTCCACCACAGAATGAAAACATTTTACAAGATAATTGCACATTTTATTTTATCGCATTTCTGACTTTTTTTCTCAGGACTTTAAAACTCGCTATAACGACTTTATATCACACAATTCTGACTTTATAACTCGCTATAGTGACTTTACGTATATCACGCAATTGTGACTTTACAACTCGCAATTGTGACTTTATATCGCACAATTGTGAGAAAAGTTGTCAAAATTGTGAGGAAAAAGTCGCAATTTCCTTTTTTATTTTGTATTCTGTGGTGGAAACAAGCTTCCATAAGTTTTGACTTAAATGCTGTTTAATGTTTGATGATGCTGTTATTTTACATGTGCATAAGCAATGCTTCTATCGCTTGTTTCTGCTACTTCTTCACCTGTGTTTTGATTCTGAGATTCTCTATATATTATTTCAGAAGATGCGTATAAGCGCCCCTACCGTATAACAGTGAAAACATGGACTGCTGGAATATTTCGTCAATGGCGGGCAAGCATTGTGTCATAAATTACAACAAAAAAAAAATCCATCAATGGCAGGGAAACAGTTTGTCAAATTGATCATTTTCACACCAAGTTCATAATGGTGAATAATGTGGTTATATGGCGTAGAGTCCGATTTTAATTCAAGTTATTATCATAACTGATGTGCTCAATTTGCTTGTTTGTTTACAATCTGTTTAGTATGCTTGGATTACACTTGTAATGAGACACAACTCCATTTTTGGTGCCACACATCAACACTAATTTGCACCAAATTTCACTTACACAGAAAGTCTTTGCACTTTTTCTTTTTCTCTACTGATCTCTCACTCAGTCATGCATTTCGTTAGGGGACTAATTGCCTCTCATTAATTTCGTGCCACATTGATTAATCAGTGCAGAAACGACATGGAAAATAGCATATGCAAATAGTTAATAGTCTCTTTTTGAATATCTGAATAGTTAACGACATGGCGAGTTAGTTATCAGTCTCTGAGTAAATCTAATGAAGAAAATGAATTAGAATAATGTGCGAATGGCGTTTTATAGACTCCTGCAGCTGTGTAGAGAAAGAGAGAGTCTAAGCACTATAAAGCAATATGTTAAATTCTGCTTTTTGAAAGAAATTACAAGTTCTAATGATTGGAAAATCTTTATTTTTCGATTAGACTTCCATGTGGCATGCACCTGCAGTGAATAAATGGGTGACTGGGTGTTTCTCCATGTGCTTACAATGAAGATGAGATGCTTTTGGAGAGCGTGTGTCAGATATTGTGCTTTTGCACACACATAATACCCTGAAGAATCTTTTCTGATTGCTTGACACATCCCAGGTGGGATTTCACTATGTTATGCTCTCATACTTTTATTCCTTTTGGATTCACGGTGTTGAGAAACTCGTAGCGTGACTCCCTTACAAACGTGCCATATAAAAGACTGTAGTCTAGCATTTTCATTGGGATTTAAATCCTTTGTTACCACAGTCAGTTTTCCAAACAACCGTTTGCACTTTTTTGGGGGGTTGACGTAATGCTGTTTGTGTGTGCATGTGTCTGTAGCTGTTGCATTTTCCACTTTTTGCTTGTATGGCCAAGAGGTTCTCATCCAATTCTTATCTCACATGCCACATGTGTTTAAACACACGCACACACACATACACATGCAGTCTTATCACCTCTTTGTGCTTATCTCACCTGTGCAAAATCATTCAGCTGGGAGAAAATAAACAAGCCTCTAGATATGTGTCACCTGACGAGAACTGACCCAAATATGACAGCTCTGACAATACACACACACACACATTGTACCCTCCACCACTGATGTTAGCTGTGATTCTGCTCTCCACTTCAGCATTCAGATGTACTACATGGTCCTCTTAGGGCAGAGCTGGTATTATAAGTCTGAAATCAATATGACTGGTATGAGGTGACTGTGGTACATTCCAGCTCCAGACCTTGTTATCAAACCCAGTTGGCACCTGACCTTTTAAGAGTCATGTATTGAGGTGGAATGTGGAGGTGGGTTGGTGAAGCTTTGCTGGTGTGCGATGGTCACGTTTAATTGATGTTAATGACCTTTAAATTCATATCGCTGTGGATCAACGTTCACCAACGTGAACTTCAGAGATTCTTCACCCCCTGATCTTTTAGACAAGATGTAAATCTATAGAAATCAATTGTCTGTTTCTCCACCGGTGGCTATTCATTGACTATGCCAGATTTTTAACCACTTTCTTAGGAAGTAACAAATGTTACGTGAATAAAAGAAGTAGCCAGCCTCGAAAACCAACTACGCTCAAAATAATTAATTGGTTTGAGTAGAGCCAACTCAAATTAAACAAGGTAGTTCAAATCATGTTAACGTTTATGCGTATTTAGAACTGTCTTTTTCTTTTGAGGTCTCAAAACTGACACATTTTAAGTGATCTGAATTGTTTCATTGTTTTGAGTTTTATTAACTTATTTTAATTTAGACAAACTTACATTTAACTGAATCTGGGCTGGGACACTCAAAAGAGTAAATGCTCAAATGAAGCGTTGTATAATGTTATATATGTATGGTTAAAGTTAAGTGGGAGTTTTAGTATTTAGTATTGTTATGTTTAGAAGAGTTTCTGTTATGTTGGTTTTCTGTAGGGGTACCATCATGGTGACGAGTGGAGCATGAGCTTAGTTTGAGAACATATATATGTTAAATGTTTTATATTTCTGTACTCATTCAACAAGTGTTGAATAAAGTCATTGTGTTACCAATTCGCAAGGTGGCATTTATTGAATTATCTAGATAGAAGCTAGCCAGGTTTCCACTGCTATATTTAAATTGAGATTACATGATCATTTTAAGTTACATGTATGAATTATAGTTTACACCGATATTTCAAGTTAAGAGCAATTCAAATATTTGAGTAAATAAAAATCTGCAAGTTCTGCTTACTTAAACTTTAGATTTCTTAACTTAAAAAATGTGATGTAACTGATTACCTCAGTACCGAGTTTTGCCAACTTATTCAGGTTTACATCACATGACATGCTTATTTTCTTATATCTTGAGAGGGATATATTGTGGGTGTAATGTTTTGGTTTCCTTTATTTCTTCACCAGACCTTTTGGTTGTGTTGTGCCTAAATACAACAACCAGACACAAGTATCATTCTCAGTGTTGAGTTTGCACTGTTGGACTGTTCCCTAGTTACCGCTGGATTAATTGGCCCATCTGGTGAGATCCAATCAGCTCTTCAGTCTTCCCATAAGGAACAGTGCAGGAAACAAGTATTACTTGATGAATGTCTGAGAGCAAAGGTTCCTGTCATGTTGTGTTGAATGTTGAGGTCGTTCAAAAGCAGTTGTACCTGACAGCCCGAGGGGCCAAATGCATGTGCCCCCCTAAAACAAAAGATGAGACGAAAAGGCCACTCTTTGTTGTTGGCTTTCACGAGCAATGAGAATTGAAGATAAGGAATCTTAAGGAAGCCTTGTATAATTGGGCTAGTTTCCTGTTCTGCCTCACAGGAACCACATAGCTGAATTAAAACTGCTCAGTCTAAAATAAATCATGTGTAAAAGGCACTTGCAGTCTCACTGTGGACAATGTGACCTAGTTTGTTTTCTGATGAGTCCAAAATAAGTCCAGCTGTATGCTCAAATCTGTATTGCAAATACTAAGGCTGTTTGAAGACCAAATAAAGGTGTGATATTCCTGTCTGTTCACTAAGTTTAAATAAATTTGATGTATCTTTTATCTGGTCTTTCTGACTCAACTTTTCATTGATTTTTGTTGGGTTTCTGTCTGATTGTGGACCAGTAAAAAAAGTTCACACATTGAATCACAAAAATATGTTTCAGCAAAGGCATGTAGGGTATTGACTTATTTACATCGCAGACCTACAGCATGAAGGTAAAGGGGTTTGTGTGTTCCCTCGGGTATGCTTCTGTCTTAAATAAATGGCTGAAAGGCTGAGTATACTTTGAGCTTGTAACAAGCTCATTTAATTGGTCTGGCAGTGAACCTGCTGATGCGGGTGAGTGAATTCTGATGGGGCGGCTTTGACAGGTGTCAGGTGCAACATGTCAGATGTCACTGTGATTACGCAGACTGTTTGGTCACTTATGAAATCCATATATCGGAGCTACATACACACGCATGCGCCCATTTAGGAATTTGGAACACTCTTGAAACCATTCATTTATATGTCTTTTAAAAGAATAAAAAAAAGTTAAAATTTGTTTGGAATAGTGAATAAATCTATTGCTATTTGTGGTTCTCTCTTCTCTTTAGGTGAATGGGCGTGAATTTTCCAAGTCAGGAAATGAGGGAACGGTGGAGGCCATGCGGAAGGAGCCCATTGTGGTGCAGGTGCTGAGGCGGGGACCCTCTGGCCGGAACCAGAACAGCCTACAGGAAGTGTGTGTGGTGGACGTGTGCACTCAGACGGACATCACCTTTGAGCACATTATGGCTCTGGCTAAGATGAGACCCACTACCCCACCTGTGCCAGACATCTGCCCCTTCCTGCTGTCGGACAGGTACATAGTATGCTGCCAAAACTGTTAATTCAATTTAGGTTTAATTAGATTCAGACCTAATTCTCATTCAAAGTTTATTGTACTATATATCTGTCATTACTACAAGGCATTATATTATGAATAAATAAATATATAATATAATTAAATAATATATGGTAACACTTTATTTTACAGTGTCACATATGTTACATGTAGTTACTATAGTAATAACTATAAATTATGCATAATTACATGCAACTAACACTAAACCAAACCCTAATCCTAACCCTATAGTAAGTATACATTACTTAATATTACTCAGTAATGAAATGTACAATTACAGTGTAACAAACACTCCTTAAAATAAAGTGTAACCTAATATATTTATATTATATGTATGTATACATTTTTTGACATATTGTACATTTGTCATGACTATTTATAATAACATTGTAAACATATAAAAATATAGTGTGTAAATATATGTGCTGTCTAAAAGTTTGTTTACATAATATGTGTGTGTACTGTGTGTATCATTATTATGTATATTTGAATAAACACACATACATGTATATATTTGAGAAATTTGCATGTATATACTGTGTATGTATATATATATATATATATATATATATATATATATATATATATATATATATATATATATATATATATATATATAATTTATATTATATATAATTATTAATAATTTATATCTATACATTTTAAATAAAACTTCTTAAATATGCATGTGTGTGTATTTATATACACAATAATTATACACAATACACACACAAACTTTTATTTTGGATGTGATTAATCACAAACAATATATATATATATATATATATATATATATATATATATATATATATATATATATATATATATATATATATATATATATATATATATAATTTATTTACTTCAGAGTTTCAGAATATTTATATTAATATATATTATTTATTTCAGACTTATTTGTTTATGAAAATGTTTTTGACAAATGCTACCCAGTTATGTTGTCTTATCCAGCTGACTATGCATACTAACATCAGTACGTTATTATCAAGAATTTCTTCATCACCAGGCAACAGCCATAACCCCCTTCCCCCCATGAAATATCCCCCACTGCTGTCATAAAAGTCACGCCAGGGCCTATGTGTAATTATTGTAGTGGCTTCCCTTATCCATTTCCTGTAATGAGTAGTATACAGGGTGATTAAAACCTAATGGAGTGCTAAAATATCAAACATGCTGGCACAGAGGTTTCTCTTTAATGCCATTTTACAGCTTTTCAACTGCTTGAGTTTGTCCAATAACTGACTTGTGTCTGGAGATGATAGGCCACATCTGATTATTTGGCTCCTTATGTTCACATGCTTTGTTTGGGTTTATTCATGCTAATCTGTTTGTCTGGCTACAACTCAGTAAAATCTAAGATTTAGCTCATTTGTGTGTGTGTGTGTGTGTGTGTGTGTGTGTGTGTGTGTGTGTGTGTGTGTTCTGCACAGATTGCTTAGGATCTTAGAATGGTGCAATTGCAATTGTACCCCAGCATGATGTGTTAACAGATTAATGAGTATTGTTTGTAATTACATGCTTCTCCTGACTACAAACAAATTCTGTTATCTTCTTAAGCGTAATGCATGGATTCAGGGTCGGTCTGTAGTTCTGCAAATAAAATTGCAGGCATAAAGCTTAGCCTAGAGCATAAAGTTCATTTCTCTTGTTCTTTCTTTCTCTAGTTGTCATTCCATTCAGACAATGGAGCATGAATATTTTGATTGTCCAGAATATGTGGCCAGCACTCAGGCAGAGGTGGACAGGGCAGTTGAATTTGAGTGTGAGGTAAGTAAAAGAAAAATGCTTTCTTTAGTGACATATACACCTGGTGTTAACATCCATCTCGGGTGACCCGATAACAAATGGTCAGCCGAGCCATTTACATCTGACTTTACATGCATCTCAAATGCAAGGGACTCTGATTACATGATTAAATACATCACTACATTATACATTATTTCTAATAATATCATCTCCATGTGTGCCATAACTCTGTCTGACGCACCCACCGCTAGCATAGCTTAGCACAAAGACTGGAGGTAAACAGCTCCAGCTAGCCTACTGCTCAATAAATGACAAAATAATGCCAACATTTTCCTATTTACATGTTGGTATGTGTATAGTTACAAATCGTGTACTAAGGCGGACAGAAAATTAAAGGTTGCGATTTTCTAGACTGATATGGCTAGGAACTATACTCTCATTCCTCCGTAGTAATCAAAGAACTTTGTGCCGTACCATGGGTGCAGCGGCGCAATGATATTACGCAGTGCCCAAAAATAGTCCCCAGCACGCTCTCTGTGCAAGCAGGTTGTCACGTTGGTTATGTTGAGGGAAGTTAGCCTATTTTCAGGCGCTGCGTAATATCATTGCGCCGCTGCACCCATGGTACCAGTGCTTTAAGTGGGCCGGTACGCGCCGGTACTCAGTACCGCCACTTCCAAATATAGCTCTTGAGCGTACCGCCACCTCTCCGTGCGCCCAGAACGTGCTTTTAGCGTACCGGTACGCTCATTTGCGAGCAGAGACTACATTACCCATACACCCTTGAGTTTTACAAGTGAAAAGCGCATGTGTCGCTTTTGCCGCTGTCAGTGTCAACAACTCAAAGTGGTCCGGAGAGGGTGTGTGAAACGCCACGTGAGACTGGGTTGGAAACGCGCAACCATTGCTGCTCGTTTAAAATCTATGGTAAAAATACAAAGCACTTGAGCCGCGGACGAGGACGAGAGTGGCACCACTTCTACCGATGACAACAGCCGCATGTTGTAGCTGGGTCGTTCCTGTTATACAGTGACTTTTCTGTCTTTATGATTTACTTACTCATATTTTCTATAAAATGAGTCACATAAGAAAAGGCTTAAACTATAAATGTAGGTCTTCTTTATCACTTAAACAGATATAATAGGTATTAAAAATACTATTTTGTATTTTGCACACCTTTTTATTGATATATGCATTCAATTTTATCATGTCCTCAGTGCAAAGTAATCAACTAGCCTATACAACTACACAACAACTATAAACCATGAAATGATGAAATATTCAAAATACTCAAAATATTTTTAGATTATGTTATAGAATAGGCTAAACTACCTCTAGTTATACATATAAATCATGTGAAACTATAGTTATTTTTATTTTTTTACAATTGTCTTCATTTACTGTGTCCCTGAAGTCATCTTCCACCCTGTTAGTATGTATTTCTCGACTTCCAAAAAAGACCACAATTTCATTGAGACAATTTTCAGGAAATTACATAATTAGTTTTTCCTGCTGGAATTCAACCGTACAAAATTAAGTAAGCTTCAACTCTCACCTCTACCTTTTTTTGTAGTTTTTGAAATGTTATCCTGCTTGTCCCACTCTTAAAGTTCCACCCTGTTAGGCTCTGTTATGAAGAATGTTTGTCCGGTCAAATTTTTTTTAAAACATATCTGACATAGTTATAAAAGTTCTGTTTATCTGTAAAAGGTTAGTTAGCTAAACGCTGATCCCTCAAAGAGCTACGGCTAACTTATCTTAAAATTTTCCACCCTGTTGATTCCGCCCTGTTAGATCTATTAACTTAACAGGGTGGAAATTCTAATAGAATAAATCGTATTTTGTGTATATTGCAAATTCTATAAACGCATATATGCATATATAAATATTATATATAAAACCATGTTATATAGGTGCAGTGGCAAATCATGCAGGACAATGAGGGAAAACTCATCCACTGTTATGGTCTTCCACCCTGTTAGGCAAGTCCTTTTTAAATAATAATTTGACAGCAACGTTAAATGTTTTGCATACTTATGTTTCATTTTGGGAGGTGAGGATCATTAACAGCCTATACACATAATTGATATGTTTTTGTATGTTTTTGAACACATTTTTTATTATTTACCATCCTGTTGGCAAAAATGGGTACAAAAAGTACCTGTTCTTAATAATCAAGACACTTTATTCATCAATAATAGTTTTGTTATTGTTTCAAGAATTTAAAAAAAATACCATGATGGCATAAGGGACATATACTATCCAAGAAAAACTTATTGTTTAACTTTTACATTATTAACATTTTGTGATAACTATGTATATGTCCCTAACAGGATGGAACACCTTCACGGCCCGTGTCTGAACAATTAATCTACCCATAATTATAATTTTTTTAGTCCCTGAGCTTGACCAATATGTATTCCGACTAGTTAAACATGTCACCATTTTGGTAGAATGCTAAAAGCATGAAAATCATGTACTTTTTTTTCAAACATTTATGAAGCCTAAATGTTACCGCATACCAGGAATGACCCAGCTATAGTTTCTAACTGTGTTGCTATTTGATTAGAAAAAAGAGAGAAAAAAGTGAACATTGGCCTGCATGGTAGCCTAATTAGGTGCCGTCAATGGTCTTGCTTTGTAAATAAACCCTTATTGTAACAAATTATATATTTACACAATTACAAGAACTATATGTAAGTTCTAAGGCTGAGAACAAGTTAAAAGTTAAGCTTTAAAATACGGACCTTCTTGAATTATTGACTAAAAAATCCCCCCATAACCACGCCCCCAACAAAGCCCCGCCCCCTCTGGTGAGTACCGGCACTTTATTTTTTCCACTTAAAGCACTGCATGGTACCACAGCAAAGTTCCATGATTACTACACAGGAATGAGAGTATAGTTCCTAGCCATATCGGTCTAGAAAATTGCAACTTTTCATTTTCCAACGGTCTTATGACGTAACTATATACATCGCAACATGTAAATAGGAAAATGTTGGCGTTATTTTGTCACTTATTGGGCAGTAGGCTAGCTGGAGCCATTTAACTCCAGTCTTTGTGCTAAGCTAGGCTAGCGGCGGATGCGTCAGACAGAGTTATGGCACGCACAGAGATGAGAACGGTATGTATGGACTTATCTAACTCTGGGGGATACGGTGAATAAGCTAAAGTCCCAAAAAGTCAGCGTGTTCCTTTAACAAATGCTGTATGTATGTATTGTTCATGTTAGTTCATGTTAAATATTGTAGTTATCTTATGTTGACAAAAGAAACTATATTATAAAGTGTTACCTTTTCATCAATAAATGAATCTGGATTAAAGGTCCCGTTCTTTGTGATCCCATTGTTCAAACTTTAGTTAGTGTGTAATGTTGCTGTTAGAGCATAAATAATACCTGTAAAATTATAAAGCTCAAAGTTCAATGCCAAGCGAGATATTTTATTTAACAGAAGTTCCCTTTCAAAGCCTACAGCGAACGGCCGGCTTGGACTACATCCTGGTACTTCCTTCATTAATTACGTCAGTAGAACAGACTAACCTCCGCCCACAAGAATACGCAAAAAAAGGGGGCGTGGTCTTGTTGCTGTCCCACGTGGAGAAGAGGAAGTGTCGCGTGGAGAAAAGGAAGTGGTGCGTTTGAGTGTGTTTGTCGCCATGTCGTCGAGACGCTGTTATTTTCATCCCGGAGTCAAATCACCTTTGTTTGGCTTTCCCAGGGACGATGTAGAGATCATTAAGCGCATACATCTCCCCGTTAAGAGGCGTGACCTTTCCGTGCAAGTTACGTGCGCTAAGCTGCTGTCGAATCACAACACAGGAACCGAGCCACGTGCGCTAAGCTGCGGTCAAATCACAACACGGGAACCGCTGGCACAATCAGAACTCGTTATGTATTTCTGAAGGAGGGACTTCATAGAACAAGGAACTCATCGGCCCGTTTTTAGGACAGTGAAAACAGCGGTATACAGTGAAAAATACTGTGTTTTTTTACACGCGAAACATGAACACATGTTATATTGCACACTGTAATCACAATCAAAGCTTCAAAAAAACACGAAGAACGGGACCTTTAAATGAAAGAATTATATGGTCAAATGAAGTATTTGGTTCATTTAATTGTGAAACTTCAAAAATAAGAGTTTCAAAAAGCATATTCCTTCACTATTAATGAGTTAAAGTGGCATGTTACAGCTGGAGAGCTTTCAAACAATGCCATTTTTCCTAATAAACAGGGGCATTAGACTCCACTGAGGTGTAATTAGTTTTATTTTAGAGACATTAATGTTCTTTCCTACGGAGTCTCTCGCTCATTTTGGAAAACAAATGCATGTGTGTTAATGAATCGTTTTTATTATGATTCTTTGATTGTTGAAGGTACCAGCTCGTCACCAGATGTTTCTTCAAAAGAGTGTGATTTTGGGATATTATATGTATGATGATCTTTTTTTTCTGTAAGTGAATTAGTGGCAATTTCCTGTTTGGAAAATCAAAATTGCACAGTGCAGAAGTTGCTATATGATGTGGTCTTTGATTCATTATCTGGATGACCCCCTTCCATGCAAGATAACTTCTGTCAATCACAAACACATTTTTCATATCAGGCCAAGAGCTATAGAACCCGCTCTCTGAATACGGAACATATCCTTAAGACTATAATCGGTAAAATTATTTTCCAGCTCCATCGCTTGCCGCAGTAGGTTAAGGGAGATTGTGTGGATTATTTTGCTCGGCAGGTCGGTTGATCCTCTTTGATGAGCCTGTGGTCTGAACAATAGACTTGCAGAAAATATGAAGTATCGCTGAGCTTATGGAGCAGATTAATATGAAGCCGTATTAAAGCTGCTGGTGATGAATTGCATCCAACGTGCGGACTGACAGTAACCCAGATTCAGCTGAAATACGAGAAAGAGTTAGCTTGTTTATATCACACCACAGACATTGCCTTGAACGTGTTGGCATCGCATTTTTAGAAATTATTTGCCAAATAAGAACACTTGACAGTTCGGTGGATATGTACGTGGACACTCATATAGATGGAGAGTGGTAAATCTGGTTAATGTGGAAGGTGGAGTGCTTGATGTATGACGCTAGTGCTCGGTCAGGAGCGTCGACCGATAAATGAGCCGTTTTGCTTGACTGAACTGAGACCGGTGTCAGTGCCTGTTGAGATGTGGCTAACCGCGTTCCTTTGACAGATGAATGTCTCTCAAATGCAGCCCTGTCGCTTGCGCCAGGCTTTCGGTTTTGACATATAACCCCCTCTGCTTGCTTGATTATATCATATTTCAGGGTGGCCTGATCTTTTTGTAGCCAAAGGAACTGGTCATTGTTTCATTTGAACTTAAAGCCAAATATTTAAGATGACTTTACTACTTTAAAACAATGCTTTTAGTGCTGAGAAGCTATCAGAGGTGGCTTTTTTAAATAACCTGAACTGAAAAGAAATGTGCTGAGCCATTTTCTTGTTTAGCATAAAGTATAGCTGAGCTCATTTCTATGTTTCTTTTCATAAGGCATGTCTATTACTCTTTCTGGCCCTTGAAATAGAAAAGAAAATTGTAAACTATAAGGTTATGTTAGGTTTGAATGGAATGAATTTGATCTATAGATGACTCCTGCATTTTAATATCCCTTTCTCTCTGTGTGTGTGTGTGTGTGTGTGTGTGTGTGTGTGTGTGTGTGTGTGTGTGTGTGTGTGTGTGTGTGTGTGTGTGTGTGTGTGTGTGTGTGTGTGTGTGTGTGTGTGTGTGTGTGTGTGTGTGTGTGTGTGTGTGTGTGTGTGTGTGTGTGTGTTTGTGTGTGTGTTGTGTGTGTGTGTGTGTGTGTGTGTGTGTGTGTGTGTGTGTGTGTGTGTGTGTGTGTGTGTGTGTGTGTGTGTGTGTGTGTGTGTGTGTGTGTGTGTGTGTGTGTGTGTGTGTGTGTGTGTGTTACAGGAGGTTGAGCTCTGTCGAATGAACAGCCAGGAAAAACTGGGCTTGACTCTTTGTTATCGCACTGATGATGAGGAAGATACGGCCATTTTTGTTAGTCAGGTGGGTACTTGTAATTGTTTTTGTAATTGTAAAAATTGTGTTCATCATTTGGACATGTACTTATTTTATTTTTTATTATTATTATTATTATTTTTTTTTTTGTGGAAGTTTCATTGCTGGGGGAAAAAATCACACAAATTATGGTTTTTACTAAAAATTAGAGTAACCATGTTGTAAAACTGGAGATAGATTAACAATAAAAAAGTTCTGAAGGTTAATCATCTCCTTGAAAAGTGTTGAAAAGTCTATTTTGTGGATTTTAATGCAGCAGTTCAATTTAACAGACAAAGATCTACCGAAAATGAACTGAAAAATGCTTTTAGAACAGATGTTATTATGTTAATTTGGTGATCTGTGTTTAATTCATTAGCACATGTTGAAGTCACCTGTAAGATGTGGCACTGAGCATCAAATTTGATGGAGGCAATCAAATTAATCGGACCAAACCCTTTTTTAACATCAATTACAATTTTGTGAAAAGTAATTAAAAGATAAAAGCTCAGTTTGATCCATTCTCATTGTTCCACATCACTGTATTCCTTCACTGAAATTAAAAGTGTTTAATATGGGAAATGTTCCTGTTTTCCAAAGTTCAAATGGCAGACGGAAGTCTACCAGCACTGAGTGAAGCATGAAGAGAGCAAGTCGAGTTTGGAAAATGATTCCGCATACAGACAGCTCTTTTTTCAGTGTTTTAATTGCTGATTTTAATTAGCAAGAAAATAGCACCCCTCCTGTCTCCTGTGGAGTGTAAAATAGCACTTTATTCGCTCTCACCTCCTTGACACACCCAAAGGAAAACAAAGGCTGAAAACAGGGACTGCATTTCAACAGGGAGAATTCTACTTATTGTACAGAAGATATTGCCTGCTCTTACACCATTTCTCGCTCAGAGATATGTAAATGTGGAGCACCTGACATCAAACAGGAGGGAACTGCTTCTCCTTTTTGTATCATCTCCAGAAAATGTATAATAAACAACCTACAGAAATGTTCTATTAATACGTGTCTGTGAAAGTAAGTTATGCTAATATTAGTCATTAAAAATGCATTTATGCGTATAATGCTTGTCAGTGTACGGCAATGATGTTTTCAGCCTCCTTCTTATTTAAATTCTTATAATGCATAAAGAATATTGTTGTTTTAATAAGCAATCTTGTAACATGCTAAATTTATGTATTATTTTGAGGGGGGGAAAGAGAAATATTCCCACATCCTTTATTTATTTTGTGCAGTATTCACTTCCAATCCTTATATATTATATGGGGGTAATTAAATTGCCTTCTTTTGTGAATGGTCTGAAAGGAATAGATTTTTCTCATTATAGAACAGATATGCAAATGAATCGGTTACAATAATGAATTCTTTTTGTGATAAGTCATGGAACTATTACTGGTGTGTTGAGATGAATTATGACAATTTGCATATTGATGCCATGCTTGTTGTACTGTTGATAGGTTGAACTCAACAGCATAGCTGCAAGGGATGGACGCATCCGAGAGGGAGACAGAATTTTACAGGTGGGACACATTTAATCTTGTTACACACCTATACACGCTCATTCACGCTTACAACCTTCCTATGAATCCAGATAATGTTTTTGATGATTTATTTGGTAGATACAGTGGGTCCAAATGTCTAGAAACACACTGAATTGGTTTATTCTTTGCTTACTTATAAAATAATGACTATATAATATCTAAAATATAATTTATAATGGATTTTCACTAGTGGTGTGAGACTTTCCACTGTAGATATTTGTATGAGTGTGCGTGCGTGCGTGCGTGCGTGCGTGTGTGTGTGTGTGTGTGTGTGTGTGTGTGTGTGTGTGTGTGTGTGTGTGTGTGTGTGGCCTGGTAAACCCTACGTTATGGGGACAAAATGTCCCCACAAAGATGGCAATATCCAAAATCCTCGTCCTTGTGGGGACATTTTTTGGTCCCCATGAGGAAAACATCTTATAAATCAGACTAAGTGATGTTTTTTGAAAATGAAAAAATGCAGAATGTCTCCTGTGATGGGTAGGTTTAGGGGTAGGGGCAGTGTAGGGGGATAGAAAATACGGTTTGTACGGTATAAAAACCATTACGCCTATGGAAAGTCCCCATAAAACATGAAAGCCCAACGTGTGTGTGTGTGTGTGTGTGTGTGTGTGTGTGTGTGTGTGTGTGTGTGTGTGTGTGTGTGTGTGTGTGTGTGTGTGTGTGTGTGTGTGTGTGTGTGTGTCTTAAAACAAATGAACTCACTTTAGATATTTGTATGTGTGTGTGTGTCTGTACAAAATCTTGAACAAATGAAGTCTGAGGCTTCCCACTGTAGGTGTGTGTGTGTGTGTGTGTGTGTGTGTGTGTGTGTGTGTGTGTGTGTGTGTGTGTGTGTGTGTGTGTCTGTACAAATCTTGAACAAATGAAGTCTGAGGCTTCCCACTGTATATATTTGTATGTGTGTGTGTCTGTACAAAATCTTGAACAAATGAAGTCTGAGGCTTCCCACTGTAGATATTTGAATGTATGTGTGTGTGTCTGTACAAATCTTGAACAAATTAAGCCTGAGACTTCCCACTGTAGGTGTGTGTGTGTGTGTGTGTGTGTGTGTGTGTGTGTGTGTGTGTGTGTGTGTGTGTGTGTGTGTGTGTGTGTGTGTGTGTGTGTGTGTGTGTGTGTGTGTGTGTGTGTGTGTGTGTGTGTGTGTGTGTGTGTGTGTGTGTGTGTGTGTGTGTGTGTGTGTGTGTGTGTGTGTGTGTGTGTGCAAATCTTGAACAAATGAAGTCTGAGGCTTCCCACTGTATATATTTGTATGTGTGTGTGTCTGTACAAATCTTGAACAAACCAAGTTAGACACTATTAAAAAAACTGGATCATTGTAATAAATTGCACTTAAATAGCAGTTTTAACTGTTTTATCTGCTTTTGCAGAATGTAGACCAAGTTGGTGTGACATTCAGCAAAGACAGTAGGGTTAAAGGTTTGGAGAATTTATGAGCAAAAGAAGATAAAGAAAGAGCGAGATACAAAGGACACAAGGCATCTGGATGTAACATTGAGGGAGATGAATACAGTGGTTCAGTGCACGTCTGTCTCACTCTCTCCACCCCTATTATCTTCTTTTGACAGTGCCATTACTCCATAGAAGAAAAGATGAACGGCACCTGTCAGAGGCTGCTTAATTGTGTGTCTGGGCGTGTACCGCCACAACGCTTTTTATAAATGCTGTGGCTCCTGCAGCCCAGTCGGCAGTCTTAGTAATCGATTCAAAGTCTGTCCTCTAGTAAATACATAATTGACTGAAGGCTGTTATCTCGTGAGGGGGGCCTAGTTTTGGTGTCTATGAGGAAATGCAATTTTGCTCCACTTCTGTCACTGATGAAGTGTGCATCCAGTATGAAAATCCTGACACTCTGTCATTATCTTTGTGTGTATGTAATTGTCTCTCTGTGTCCATGTATCTTCCAGATAAATGGTCATGATGTGCAGAACAGGGAAGAGGCTGTCGCTCTCCTTTCAAATGAAAATTCCAGATCCATTGTGTTACTCGTCACCAGACCTGAAGGACAGGTGAGACTAGTAGACATAGTTGTGAAACTTAACCCACATTAGTACCATAGTTTTATTTGTGTCGCATATTTATTTATTTACAATCACCTTATCCATAAATGCCATGTTCTTTAAGACCATGTGAATATTATGAAAATATCAGTCAAATTGCTCAAACCCTTCATTGGTGACTATCCTCAGTTCTGTCATGACAACTCTCTGAGTGTTTGGCATTGTAATGGATATGACAATGTTGATATGTTTGGTCTTGGTGGAATAGATCTGCTACGCTGCTGCTGCAGAGCAAGTACGGGACTTGCTACTGCCAATACAACCCAACGACATGACACGCTGCTGTGAAAAATTAGATGCTGCGGCTTTACAATATCGCATACATGAATTACCCCTAGCAGATCTATACAGGTGGAGCTGGGGAAGGTGGAGGGTTTATGAAAGTGCACTGCACTGCTAAGGCAAATGCTAACCAGTATTTGAAGGTTAAGCACGCAAGCTCATTGGCCACTGATACAGCAGGAACCAATCAGCTGTGCCCTATAGATAAAGATGTGATTGAAAGCAGGTTGAGCTGGACCTATTAGTCTGCGCCATCTAGAGTTTCATGACAGAACTTTGAGATGTCAAAGGCAGCAAACATTGAAAAATAGTGCAATTTAATGCTTCGAAGAACCATCCTAAAAGACTGTATAAATATCAACCGAAGCATAATGAGATATCTCTGATTTATATGCTGCTTGCAAATAAAGTTATTTCATCAGGTTACACACCTATTTTTGAATGGCTGTCAAAGGAGAAAGATGCTTTTTGCAGCCAAATAGTGCTATGGCATCTACTAGCTGACACTAATTGAGTCATGGTAACTAGCCAAATCTTGACCCCATGGTTTGTCCAGAACTGGTTAACCCTGTTGGACTTTTCCCTCTTAGATGGATGGAAGCTGGCTAGATGAGGACCATCATGATTTCCTAGAGGAGCTGAAGATGGAGATTTTAGAAGAACAGAAAAAGGACGCAAAGCGGGTAAGTGACAATATTTGCCAAAAAGTTCCTTAGACAAATCTTTATGTTCTGACAGGCATTAATAGGTTGTACCTGTTCATGTTTTGCAGTCAAAAAGACATGAGGAAGCCTCCGCAAGTACAGACACAGCAACATGTTCCTCTTCCATTCTGGAGAAGGACAGTGGTGTGAAATGCAGCTTTGAGGAGAGTTCTGAATATGAATTGCTCTCTCATCCCCAAACACAGACTCAAAAACAACTTCGAGACAGGTGGGAAGCGGGCTCACATTTGGTTCCTATGGACACCGTTAGCTTAGCCAGGCAGGAGAAGGGTCAGGAGGGCAGGTTGAGCGAGAATGGGATGGAATGTGACCATTTCCAGCAACTTCTGGAGCTAAAGTGCCAGATCCGTAATGGTGGAGAATGCGGGTTGGTCTACAGGCGAAGTAGTACTATTGAGTGCAGCCTGACAGAGCAGGGTGGAAGTGGAGTTGCACGGGAGCTGCATATGCTCAACGAAGAGCTGCGCAGCATTGAACGTGAGTGCCAGAGCATCATGCAAGCCCACCAGTTGCGCAGGGGCAAGCACGACTCACCCCGAATGGATAAGGAAAGTCGACTGCGTCGTGGCAAGCTTGCAGATATTAACGAGCATCCAGAGAGACTACAAAGTGAAAAGCTCGGAGATAAAGACAGCTCTAGTGCCTACAATACAGCCGAAAGTTCCCGCTCAACTCCACTGGGAACAGAAGGATCACCCGACCACTCGCTACAGCGTCGAGTCCATCTGACCAATCAGAGGAACCTGCGGAGTACCCAACACCTGCAGAGTCCCTACAATAGTCCCATCTTGTCTTTACCCAGCCAAAGTAGCCCTGCTTGCAGTCGTGCCCATACATACACCAGCTCAACACCACCCTTACAGACCCCCATCACCAGTCCCGGTTCACAAGGACCCAGCCAGGCCTTCTCAAGCAGTTTGGAACAAAGCCCCAGCAACCCCTCGGAGTCAGACCCAGCACTTCCTGCTGATGACGAGCGCTGTGAGAAAGACAGAAACCGTAATAGGGTTGCAACCGCTCGGCACTACCATTCGCCCTATCACAGCAGCACCCCAACAACCCAGCCTCCCAGCACACGCCATTACCAGAGTTACCTACAGCTCCTACAACAACATTCCTCGTCCTCTCTGGAATACTCCCAGAGCCAGCTTAGCCTCCTCAGCCTCTGTGGACGGCCTGGACCTTCACAACCTGGCCGAATTGAATGGAAAGTTAAAGTGCGAGCAGACGGAACCAGGTATGTGGCACGTCGGCCTGCACGAGACCGTATCCTACGGGAACGAGCCTTACGGATCCGGGAGGAGCGCAGCGGTGGGATGACTACAGATGACGACGCAGTCAGCGAGCTGAAGATGGGACGGTACTGGAGTAAAGAAGAACGCAAGCAGCAGCTAGCACGAGCAAGAGAACAGCGACGCAGGAGGGAGTTCATGCAGAGGAGCCGGCTTGAGTGCCTCAGGGAGACCATGGGGACGGCAAGTGGGGAAGTCAGCATCCTGGAGCTCAGCCATAAGAAGATGCTGAAGAAACGGAACAAGAAGATCCTTGACAACTGGATGACCATTCAAGAGCTCATGAGCCATGGAGCACGAGCACCTGAGGGCACCAAAGTTCACAACGCCTTCCTTTCAGTCACCACAGTTTAGTGAAGAGCTTGACCCAAGGCGTTCTCGGTTTATGTACTCGCCTCATTCCAAGTGGCCATTTTATAAAGGTGAAGATGCAGATATTTTTCATGTTTTGTGAAACTGAGTAATACTTTGTGAAAACTCATTTCAACTGAACTCAAGACTTCAAGAAATGTGAATGTTCAAAAACTCTTTTGATATACTGACACGTTGACACTACCGTTACAGACCTCGCTGTGTTTTCATACTAGAATGTATAAAAATGGTTTTAATAGGATTTTACACACTACATTGTCATTTAATGTAGTGTTGCTTTCCATGCATTTGTATTTTATGAATGGCAAGTTTTCATGCGATATAAAATACAGTACTTGAATTTCGGCTTTTGCTGCCATTACATCTTTTAAATCTGAAATGTAAATATCTGTAACTGTTCTTATCGAGATCTTCATGGGAAAGGTCTTCATTGCAGCTTAATGGGTTTACAAGAGTCGTTTGACATACCACACGATGTTACCATTTTAATGGTATTGTATACAATATGTACAATTTTTGTACTGTTCTGTATGAACATTATTTATATTTTTGAGTCTAATAAGTTATCTTATTCCATCTTTATAATACCAAATGACCCTGTCTGTATCTCAGTCAAGCGCAGTTTCTACCACTCTCATTGTGCCTTGTATAGAGGCTCATTTTTCTACCACAGTTTGTGAAGAGACACCCTGAGTAATCTTGCTGTCATGTTTCTAGTCTCTTTTTGATGTGTAAGACATCTTTGTAGCCGGGTCTACGTGTTCTAGGTGTGCTACATGGGGTAAAAAAGAATAATAAATTATTGTTATATAAGTTAAACATTAACAGTTTTGTTATCATTTCTTCTCATATGGTTTCCAGATTTTCTAGGTTTTCCAGTTTTGTTCAGCATACAAAGATATGTGTAGCTTTCGGCTGCGATTCATTAGTTTTCTAGATTGACAGCTTGAACTAATTAAGCTCGAGATCAAGAACCGCATTTCTGAGATAAACTGTGATTATATTATGAGACATTGGCATTTGTCCAGTTCGCATCTCACCCAAATACCAGACCTGTCATTGTTAAACTGACATCCTGTCAGACAGTAGCATTAGAATCAGATATGTTTGATTATAAATATATGTAATCCTTTACATTAATATCTAAATGGCTATCTTGCCGTCCGCCCTGCAAACACTGCACTGCAATGCAAAAGATTGTGTTCTCAAAAATATCTAAAGAAAAGCAAAAATTGATATTTACTTTTCTCACGCATTTAGTCGTATAGGCTTAAACCTCACAAAACAATGTTACATTAATGTTTAAATGGCTTTGTTTGCCAGTGGTGGAAAATATATTCTCTGAAAACAAGTCTCATGCAATTTTGCTCCTCAAGTATATGTATTGTTTTAAGGATATTTTGATAGAAAACCAGGCAAATTTTGATTTATTTTGTGGTATGACAACAAATGTGCTAAAAACCAATAATCAAAATGAATACATAAAAAAGGATCAATTGATATTAGGTGGGTAATATGTGCAGATTATTTTTTACACAGATATTGTTCTGAATGGATGAAAGCTGCCCGAGGCTGTTTGTGTGTGTGAGGGAGGTTTGAGGCTTTTTGAAGTCCAATGTTTTTCATCTTTGGTATGAATGTGTGCTGCATGTAAAGACCTGTCTGCCTCTGTTTCAAAGTGATAACACTGCATGAATCTCATGAACGGGTACCATGAATCTGCACTGAGTCACTAGAACTGTTTCATTGAGACCCTTTTGAACACAACCTAATTGTACTATTGGGGTCTGTCTGTCTACTTAATTTGAGTAAAAATGTACAATATTCTAATTGTAAGAATGTATCCATAATCACATATGTGATACTCTTTTGTGTGACTGAAAAATCAGGACGTCCAACAAAATTCATGCCACAGGAGCTCTTGAATATTTCAGCATGTACAAGTGTATGGACCCATCTTCTCATCATAAATCATCTCCATGTTTAGTTGTTTAATCATTAGATTCTTCCAATCTTTCATGTTTTCAGGCATGTAAACCTCTCAGGTTTATGAAGTTTTCCTAATTACCAGCTACAGAAATTGCTCCTGTCTTGCGTTATGGCCCTAATTTGGAAGGAGACTGAATATGGCGAAAGAACGCTGTATTATGTATGTGTGGCAGTCGTTTACCTCGTTATGGTTCTCTTTCACATTTATTTATTCATAAATGCTCATTATGACTGACAGAGCGGAGACTCGTGAAACGGGAGAAGGGATATCAAAGCAAGTGCATTTTTTCCCTCCTCACTGTCTCTCTAGCTCTCACTATTTTACTACAAAGAATAATGGAGAGCACTGCTGTCAGTTTCTGTGATGTTCACACTTCACCAAGCAGAAGAGCTTTAAAATCTACTTTAAAATAAGTGCACCAAAAGCTGGAAATTCTGTCATCATTTATACTCGTATATACCCTTGCATCATTCAAAACCCATATCATGAGAACAGGTGTGTGTGTGTGCATGTATATGTATAAAAAATATATGAAAAATCGATCAGGCATAACATTATGACAGGAGAAGTGAATAACACTGATTATCTCTTCATCACGGCACCTGTTAGTGGGTGGGATGTATTAGGCAGCAAGTGAACATTTTGTCCTCAGAGTTGATGTGTTAGAAACAGGAAAAATGGGCAAGCGTAAGGATTTGAGCGAGTTTGACAAAGGCCAAATTGTGATGGCTAGACGACGGGGTCAGAGCATCCCCAAAACTGCAGCTCTTGTAGGGTGTTCCCAGTCTCCAGTGGTCAGTATCTATCAAAAGTGGTCCAATGAAGGAAGAGTGGTGAACCGTCAACAAGGTCATGGGCGGCCACGGCTCATTGATGCACATGGGGAGCGAAGGCTGGCCTGTGTGGTCCGATCAAACAGACGAGTTACTGTAGCTCAAACTGCTCAAGAAGTTAATGGGGGTTCTGATAGAAAGGTGTCAGAATACACAGTGCATCACAGTTTGTTGTGAATGGGGTTGCATGGCCGCAGACCAGTCAGGGTGCCCATGCTGATCCCTGTCCACCACTAAAAGCGCCAAAAGTGGGCACGTGAGCACCAGAACTGGACCACTGAGCAATGGAAGAAAGTGGCCTGGTCTGATGAATCACATTTTTTTTTACATCACGTGGATGGCCGGGTGCGTGTGCGTTGCTTACCTGGGGAACACATGGCACCAGGATGCACTATGAGAAGAAGGCAAGCCGGCGAAGGCAGTGTGGTGCTTTAGGCAATGTTCTGCTGGGAAACCTTGGGTCCTGCCATCCATGTGGATGTTACTTTGACACGTACCACCCACCTAAGCATCCTTTCATGGAAACAGTATTCCCTGGTGGCTGTGTCCTCTTTCAGAAGGATAATGCGCCCTGCCACAAAGCAAAAATGGTTCAGGAAAGGTTTAAGGAGCACAACGAGTTTGAGGTGTTGACTTGTGCTGCGTCCCAATTCACCTACTTATACTACGACCTAAAAGTATGTACTCTTTTTGTGAAGAAAAAGTACATAGTTTTGAGTGTTTAGCAGAAGAGTATGCTTTGGGACATACTACTTTGTCATCTTTAACGACTCTGTCACTTAGTTACATGCATCCCGTCACTGTTTAAACTGCCCTGTCAATCATCGTCACAGTTAAAATCCTCCACATTCAATTTAATTTCCTACCGTATCGGAGAGAAGTGTAGCACGTTGATCTGACATTCGTGGGTCTTTAATGCAGAGACTACCCTCATGTGTTTGCAGTGTAAATATAACAATGCATTTAAAAGTTATGGTCAAACCGTATCATTACAAAAGTTCACAATCCTGCTGCAGGTGAAATATAATTGAATAAATATCTTTTCGTCAGGTTAAATACTCATAATTGATCACTCAAACCCTTTTATCTAAACCTCTCTAGTTAACCGCCGGACTCGCACATCCATCATGTTTGTAGTTTTTTAACACTTTTTATCCATGTTTGTAGTTCTAATCGAATCCTCTGTCCAACTCTCAATGGGTTGTGAGCAATATCAGCCATTAGAGGGTGCGTCGATCTGCACTTCGAATTCTGACCGGAAATAGTAGACCATCCGGGTATCTTTGGAATAGTCTTTTCAACATACTATGATTTTTGGACTAATTCTATTTTCGAATACTATTTAGTATGGATAGTTTGCGAATTGGGACGCAGCATTGTTCTCCAAATTCCCCAGATCTCAGTCCAATCGAGCATCTGTGGGATGTGCTGAACAAACAAGTCTGATCCATGGAGGCCCCACCTAGCAATTTACAGGACTTAAAGGATCTGCTGCTAACATCTTGGTGCCAGAAACCACAGCACACCTTCAGGGGTCTAGTGGAGTCCATGCCTCAACGGGTCAGGGCTGTTTTATCAGTAAAAGGGGGGCCAACACAATATTAGTATGTCATAATGTTATGCCTGATCGGTGTATGCAGACAACTCTGAATGCTACTCACCAATCATATTCAAGTATTTCAGAGAGCTGTGTAATAATGATATACTTTTATGTAGATATTGTTTGAAAAAAAAAGTGTTCCACTGAAAAGAAATAACTGCATACATGTTTGGAACAGCGTGAGTTTTAGAAAATTATGACAGCCATGAACTGTGAGTCTAGACAGTTACTTACCTGACACAACTTCTATCCTGATATTGTGTAATGACTTTTCACTTCTGGGGTGTAGAGTGTCACATTCCTCTTAAGTTTTTGGTGTACTTGAGCTGAACTCAGCAGTATTTGATAGTTTTTTCTCCCCTGAAACATCCTTTTGCATGCTTTTTGAAGCTTCCGCTCTCAGAGCTCTCTAAGCCCGTTGGGAAAGCAGAGACATGAGAGAGCATGACAGAAATAATGGGGTGAATCCAAAAACGAGGGCAAATGAACAGACAAAAGAACAGAGAGCTGACAGGCTGGGAGGAGAACAGTAGAGTGTTTTTTTTCCATATGGCTATCTTCTGACTTTGGTGATGGGCTATGAAAATGCCCTGTGAACATTTATTTTCTGGCATTTTTTAACAAGCTGTCAAACACAGCAAATCTGAGTTTGTAAGACATGAGTTAGAAAGGTGATAGAGGAATTAAGGTCAAAGCAGAAAACTAAAACTAAATATACTATAGAGCAGGGATGGGCAAACTCGGTCCTGGAGGGCCACTGTCCTGCAGAGTTTAGTTCCATCCATCCATCCATCCATCTTCTTCCGCTTATCCGGGGCCGGGTCGCGGGGGCAGCAGTCTAAGCAGAGATGCCCAGACTTCCCTCTCCCTAGACACTTCCTCTAGCTCTTCCGGGGGGACACCGAGGCGTTCCAAGGCCAGCCGGGAGACATAGTCCCTCCAGCGTGTCCTCGGTCTTCCCCGGGGCCTCCTCCCGGTTGGACATGCCCGAAACACCTTCCCGGGAAGGCGTTCAGGAGGCATCCGGAACAGATGCCCGAGCCACCTCAGCTGTCCCCTCTCGATGTGGAGGAGCAGCGGCTCTACTCCGAGTTCCTCCCGAGTGACTGAGCTTCTCACCCTATCTCTAAGGGAGCGCCCAGCCACCCTGCGGAGAAAGCTCATTTCGGCCGCCTGTATCCGGGATCTTGTCCTTTCGGTCATGACCCAAAGCTCATGACCATAGGTGAGAGTAGGAACGTAGATTGACCGGTAAATCGAGAGCTTCGCCTTACGGCTTAGCTCTTTCTTCACCACGACAGACCGGTACATCGACCGCATTACTGCAGAAGCTGCACCGATCCGTCTGTCAATCTCCCGTTCCATCCTCCCCTCACTCGTGAACAAGACCCCTAGATACTTGAACTCCTCCACTTGGGGCAGGAACTCTCCACCAACCTGAAGTGGGCAAGCCACCCTTTTCCGACTGAGGACCATGGCCTCGGATTTGGAGGTGCTGATCCCCATCCCAGCCGCTTCACACTCGGCTGCAAACCGTCCCAGTGCATGCTGAAGGTCCTGGTTAGAAGGGGCCAACACGACAACGTCATCCGCAAAGAGCAGAGACGAAACCGTGTGGTCCCCAAACCTGACACCCTCCGGCCCTTGGCTGCGCCTAGAAATTCTGTCCATAAAAATTATGAACAGAACCGGCGACAAAGGGCAGCCCTGCCGGAGTCCAACATGCACCGGGAACAAGTCTGACTTACTGCCGGCAATGCGGACCAAACTCCTGCTTCGGTCATACAGTGACCGGACAGCCCTCAGCAAAGGACCCCGGACCCCATATTCCCCCAGCACCCTCCACAGGACGCCGCGAGGGACACAGTCGAATGCCTTCTCCAAATCCACAAAACAAATGTGGACTGGTTGGGCAAACTCCCATGAACCCTCCAGCACCCTGTAGAGGGTATAGAGCTGGTCCAGTGTTCCACGACCAGGACGAAAACCACACTGTTCCTCCTGAATCCGAGGTTCCACTATCGGCCGAATTCTCCTCTCCAGTACCCTGGCATAGACTTTCCCGGGGAGGCTGAGAAGTGTGATCCCCCTATAGTTGGAACACACCCTCCGGTCCCCCTTCTTAAAAAGAGGGACCACCACCCCGGTCTGCCATACCAGAGGCACTGTCCCCGACCGCCACGCGATGCTGCAGAGGCGTGTCAGCCAAGACAGCCCCACAACATCCAGAGACTTGAGGTACTCAGGGCGGATCTCATCCACCCCCGGTGCCTTGCCACCGAGGAGTTTCTTGACCACCTCGGTGACTTCAGCTTGGGTGATGGACGAGTCCTCCTCTGAGCCCCCAGCCTCTGCTTCCCCAATGGAAGACGTGACGGCGGGATTGAGGAGATCCTCGAAGTATTCCTTCCACCGTCCGACAACATCCCCAGTTGAGGTCAACAGCCGCCCATCGCCACTGTAAACAGCGCTGGTAGGGCACTGCTTCCCCCTCCTGAGGCGCCGGACGGTTTGCCAGAATCTCTTCGAGGCCAGCCGATAGTCCTTTTCCATGGCCTCACCGAACTCCTCCCAGGCCCGAGTTTTTGCGTCCACAACCACCCGGGCTGCAGTCCGTTTAGCCTGCCGGTACCCGTCAGCTGCCTCAGGAGTCCCACAAGCCAGCCAGGCCCGATAGGACTCCTTCTTCAGCTTGACGGCATCCCTTACTTCCGGTGTCCACCACCGGGTTCGGGGATTGCCGCCTCGACAGGCACCGGAGACCTTGCGTCCACAGCTCCGAGCAGCCGCTTTGACAATGGAGGTGGAGAACATGGTCCACTCGGACTCAATATCTCCAGCCTCCCTCGGGATCTGGTCGAAGCTCTGCCGGAGGCAGGAGTTGAAGATCTCTCTGACAGGAGACTCGGCCAAACGTTCCCAGCAGACCCTCACAGTACGTTTGGGTCTACCGAGTCTATCCAGCTTCCTCCCCCGCCATCGGATCCAACTCACCACCAGGTGGTGATCAGTTGACAGCTCCGCCCCTCTCTTCACCCGAGTGTCCAAGACATACGGCCGCAGGTCAGATGAAACGACCACAAAGTCGATCATTGACCTACGACCTAGGGTGTCCTGGTGCCATGTGCACTGATGGACACCCTTATGCTTGAACATGGTGTTCGTTATGGACAAACTGTAACTAGCACAGAAGTCCAATAACTGAACACCACTCGGGTTCAGATCAGGGGGGCCGTTCCTCCCAATCACGCCCCTCCAGGTTTCACTGTCATTGCCCACGTGGGCGTTGAAGTCCCCCAGTAGAACGACGGAGTCCCCAGTCGGAGCACTCTCCAGCACCCCTCCCAGGGACACCAAGAAGGTCGGGTACTCTGCACTGCTGTTTGGCCCGTAGGCACACACAACAGTGAGAGACCTATCCCCGAGCCGAAGCCGCAGGGAAACGACCCTCTCGTTCACCGGGGTAAACTCCAACACATGGCGGCAGAGCTGGGGGGCTATAAGCAAACCCACACCAGCCCGCCGCCTCTCACCATGGGCAACTCCAGAGTGGTGAAGAGTCCATCCCCTCTCGAGGAGTGTGGTTCCAGAGCCCAAGCCATGCGTGGAGGTGATTCCGACTATCTCTAGTCGGAACCTCTCAACCTCACGCACAATCTCAGGCTCTTTCCCCGCCAGCGAGGTGACATTCCATGTCCCAAGAGCCAGATTCTGTGTCCAGGGATCGGGTCGTCTAGGCCCCTGCCTTCGACTGCTGCCCGATTTTCTTTGCACCGGCCCCTTACGGTCCCTCCTGCGAGTGGTGGGCCCACGGGAAGGTGTCCCCACGTCGCTCCTTTGGGCTGAGCCCGGCCGGACCCCGTGGGGGAAGGCCCGGCCACCAGGCGCTCGCATACGAGCCCCAACCCCAGGCCTGGCTCCAGGGTGGGGCCCCGGCTGCGCCGTACCGGGCGACGTCACGGTCCTCGTTTTACTTGTCATCATAAGGGTTTTTGAACTGCTCTTAGTCTGACCCGTCACCTAGGACCTGTTTGCCTTGGGAGACCCTACCAGGGGCATATAGCCCCGGACAACATAGCTCCTAGGGTCATTCGGGTACTCAAACCCCTCCACCACGTTAAGGTGGCAGTTCATGGAGGAGTTTAGTTCCAACCCTGATAAAACTCACCTGCCTGTAGCTTTCAAGTAATCCTGAAGGCATTGATCAGCTGGTTCAGGTGTGTTTGATTAGGGTTGGAACTAAACTCTGCAAAATGGGAAAGAGCTTTGAGATTGACTGTATAAATAGATTTGACAAGAAATCTGAGGTTTATTTTTACAGAATGTAGAAAAGCTAAAGAAGTTAGATGCAAATGGGTCGCTGCAATTCACATAAACGTCTAGACTCCAGGCAGCGAAACATGGATTATAGTTATCATTTTGTGTCAATATGCTGAATTTTGGGTAAAATCATACCCTAAATATTGTATTGTTATGTATTGTATTGACAACTCATCAATTAAATAGTTAGCATAGTATATTCTGCATAATTGGACGTTTTTAAATAAACACGGACAAAAACTATACAAGTTTTAGGGCTGGACGATATATATAACATTGATCACCCGGATTTAGACCTACCTATTGTTTTTATATGATGCGTTCACAGGCAAATTTGCTTTATGTATTTCCCCGGCGTCGAAATCAGGCACATCTAAATGTCAGGAAACAAAATAAAGACTTACACATTTTTTTTTATTATTAGGTGTTTTATTTTTACATGTCATTACATTGTTTAGAGCATAAACAAATGGGGGGGGGGGGGGGGGTGTATTTTTGAAAAATTATGTTTTATTAATATGTTATGCTATGTCCGCTTTAGTGGACTCCAAAACAAACACATGAAATGACATGTATAGGCAAAAACAATGGGATTTTTTTCATTCACCAATACATTTTTAGGTTTCAGGATTTTTTTAACCAAAATTTGTTTAAAGATTATTCTCAGCTATGTTATGAAAGATATAACGTAATGAATTGATATACCATTTTACTTTATGCAATAATGGCCATACATGGGTTTTCCAATTCAATACAATGTATCTATACAGTGTATCTAATTTTCATATTAATGTGTTCTTTTCATAATAATATCTAATATTTCATAGGAATATTGATATGTAATTGTCTCCAAGATGCCTGATAAACATGATTTAAGTCCTGGTGTCCACTACAGTGGGCATGTACAAAATCAATACCCTGTTTTGAAACAGGAGGATATATACAAACATTTCAGTATTTTGAAAGTGTCGGGAGATCGACTCCTAGGGGAGTGGGCGGTGCTAAACACCTACAGGGAGTGCAGAATTATTAGGCAAATGAGTATTTTGACCACATCATCCTCGTTATGCATGTTGTCTTACTCCAAGCTGTATAGGCTGGAAAGCCTACTACCAATTAAGCATATTAGGTGATGTGCATCTCTGTAATGAGAAGGGGTGTGGTCTAATGACATCAACACCCTATATCAGGTGTGCATAATTATTAGGCAACTTCCTTTCCTTTGGCAAAATGGGTCAAAAGAAGGACTTGACAGGCTCAGAAAAGTCAAAAATAGTGAGATATATTGCAGAGGGATGCAGCAGTCTTAAAATAGCCAAGCTTCTGAAGCGTGATCATCGAACAATCAAGCGTTTCATTCAAAATAGTCAACAGGGTCGCAAGAAGCGTGTGGAAAAACCAAGGCGCAAAATAACTGCCCGTGAACTGAGAAAAGTCAAGCGTGCAGCTGCCAAGATGCCACTTGCCACCAGTTTGGCCATATTTCAGAGCTGCAACATCACTGGAGTGCCCAAAAGCACAAGGTGTGCAATACTCAGAGACATGGCCAAGGTAAGAAAGGCAGAAAGTCGACCACCACTGAACAAGACACACAAGCTGAAACGTCAAGACTGGGCCAAGAAATATCTCAAGACTGATTTTTCTAAGGTTTTATGGACTGATGAAATGAGAGTGAGTCTTGATGGGCCAGATGGATGGGCCCGTGGCTGGATTGGTAAAGGGCAGAGAGCTCCAGTCCGACTCAGACGCCAGCAAGGTGGAGGTGGAGTACTGGTTTGGGCTGGTATCATCAAAGATGAGCTTGTGGGGCCTTTTCGGGTTGAGGATGGAGTCAAGCTCAACTCCCAGTCCTACTGCCAGTTTCTGGAAGACACCTTCTTCAAGCAGTGGTACAGGAAGAAGTCTGCATCCTTCAAGAAAAACATGATTTTCATGCAGGACAATGCTCCATCACACGCGTCCAAGTACTCCACAGCGTGGCTGGCAAGAAAGGGTATAAAAGAAGAAAATCTAATGATATGGCCTCCTTGTTCACCTGATCTGAACCCCATTGAGAACCTGTGGTCCATCATCAAATGTGCGATTTACAAGGAGGGAAAACAGTACACCTCTCTGAACAGTGTCTGGGAGGCTATGGTTGCTGCTGCACGCAATGTTGATGGTGAACAGATCAAAACACTGACAGAATCCATGGATGGCAGGCTTTTGAGTGTCCTTGCAAAGAAAGGTGGCTATATTGGTCACTGATTTGTTTTTGTTTGGTTTTTGAATGTCAGAAATGTATATTTGTGAATGTTGAGATGTTATATTGGTTTCACTGGTAAAAATAAATAATTGAAATGGGTATAAATTTGTTTTTTGTTAAGTTGCCTAATAATTATGCACAGTAATAGTCACCTGCACACACAGATATCCCCCTAAAATAGCTAAAACTAAAAACCACTTCCAAAAATATTCAGCTTTGATATTAATGAGTTTTTTGTGTTCATTGACAACATGGTTGTTGTTTAATTATTAATGTTGTAAATTTATCCTCAAAAATACAACTTGCCTAATAATTCTGCACTCCCTGTATTTTGTTGCTTTTTCCGACTCTCTGATTGGTGTAATTTTTTTGTCCAGCATTATGGGTAATGTAGTTTAACCAGGAATTCCACTGATAAACACGATTATAAAAAAAAAAAAACTGAAATAATGCTGACTGGTGGCTCCAGCAGAAGCAAATACCATGGATTAACAACCTTCTAGCTCACATACTGTAGGTCTTTAAAAGTTTAAAAATCATCGTTCAAAATCAATTTCCTTATGGAGAAAATTAATGGAGTTTTTACTTCCGGAAACCCAACTGTTGCACTCTACTACAATAATGTTACATCATGATTTAATTTCGACAACAACTGTTCTCATATGAGTCTTCTGAAACTAACATATTTGAGTCTTGAAACAGACAAAAACAGTGTCTGGCATAATTAAAGGCTTACACTGTGAGACATCAGTGCCCATGTTGAGATTCATTGAACAATGTGTGTTAATCCCACAGTAAGCAGCTGTTTGTGCATGGAGATGGAGTCAACCTGAAACTAAGGCAGTGCTCCTCCAAATATGGTAGCGACTCTAATCCTCCATGCGGCATTAGGGATTCATATTTTATATTCAGGAAAACAACACTTGCGCACACTGAGAACAAAAGGAATATTTTTCTGCAGGCAAGAAGGCATAATTTGTATAGACAGAAGACAAAGAAAAAATAGACGAGGACAGCTCTCTTGGATCTTGGCAGATTTGGTGACTTTGTGTCACACATGAAGGGTCGTTCACACTGACAGTGTAGGCAGCAGTCAGTGAGAGTTGGTGATTTTAGCAACATGAAGGACAGCGACTGATGTCCAATGACGAAGTTGAGGAAAGTTTATTTTTATGCAAATGAGCGGTGTTGTAATGCAGTGGTATTCGTTTATAACTTTTCATGTAGAGCAAGGCCCATTGAAAATCCATTCAGCCTCCACGCTCAGATCTCAGCAGGTGCAATCAACCCCCTTCCAGCCCCTCAGCTCTCATTGGTTTGTTGAGGTGCAGTTTTTAGCACAGCAAGTTTTGGCAGTCAAAAACGTGAGCGCACAGGAGGAGAAGCACAGTAATAATTAGCTGAGCTGACAACATGCCAGCAGCTCACACACACACACACACTTATCATTGGGTCTTCTTTTTATTCGCTTCAAGAGATTGCATCATTCAATGTATTCTTACCTTGACTTTGTTGTATTTCAAATGCCATTTCAAGAAATTATTCGGAGAGGAAATCCAGTGTAACACACTGATATTAATGGGAACTACTAAAAGTTTGGAATTGTGGATCAATGCCGCTGCATTATTATTGTTCTTTTGTTTAGAATAGGTCATGTTTTGCAGAATGCCATTACATGGATGTTGTTTCAGAAAGGAAACCGTAATGTTTTATGACAAAAGATAATTTCTCCCTTCCTTCACCGGAGATGCTCGGCTTTCTTCTCTTAAAAAGCTGCTCAGTTCAGCTGTATTGATCCAGCACAGGTGAGATGTTTTCTTGGCACGCCTCACAGATCCTCTCATTGTTGCCTGACTCTTTTGTACCTCGCCAATCCTAAAATCCTGCTCTTCAAAGATTTGCTCAAACCCCGGCGAGAGCAACATGTTTCTTTCTGTTGCTTATGTATCCTACAAATACACAATTTCTTTCGTTAAAAAGGTTTCAATTGATTTAAATGAGCCTTAATGGCCTTTTTGTGAACTCAAAGCTGATAAAAACATGCATCCAGGTATTTTGTTATTGTAGATGAATGCATCTGGGTAGTTGACATGCTGTACTCCGTAAGCACAATTTTGATAATTAATTATAATTATTATGCATGCAGCTTTATGAGCTCATGTTGAGAGACTAAATGGAACATTTGTACTTTTGGAACTAGTTTGTTACACTGTTGTGTGAAATAAAAAATTGTGATATATTGGCTGCGTCCAAAAGCTTAGGCGGTCGACTTGTTGCCTCACTGCCTTATCAGGCAATGACTTTGTAGGCAGTTTTTCCGCACGAAGGCACCTCACGAAACTGATTTCGGACAGATTTCTGAGGCAGCGTAACAGTCTAATGATCTACAACAAAATAGCGTGAGTTTTGGTGATAACTAAGCAAATATTTAATGACTACAATAGAAATTTCTCGCTAGAAATGACATCCAAAGTGGAAAACGATGGTACATTTCAGGCTTTCAGACATCATCTTTATTTTTTACCTCAACTGTCACAGAATGGAAAACACAGGATTGTGGGATAAAGGATATCTCAGGAGACAGGAAGTAAGGCTTGCATTGGATTCGGACGTGCCTTGATACTTTCCTACCTTGGAGTGCATCCTCCGAAGGCAGCATTTTTAGGCTTTCGAATGCAGCCATTGGCAAACGTATATAAAAATGCATATAATATGCTAAAATGTTATTCATTTACAGTTAATGCAATATTTCGATATTGATTTTTAAAAAGAGGGCTGATTTATTCTAGTTTTTCGTTTTAAAATAATTGCATTCGCCCCAATATTCCGAGTGCTGGATCTAATAAGCCTGAAATGGCTTGTGCCAATCAGCCATAATAGAGTTTCCTTTCTTCCTCCTTCTCCAACACTACTTTAAGGGTTTTTTTGGTGAGACTCGTTTTATAAACATGAATGTGGCTGGTCTTCCACTTCTTTCTCTCTCAGTGAAAAACTTTATAGAGGTGTGAGGTCTGACAGCCCACTCCTGTTCCAACTGAGGAGCGCAGATGGCGCCCCTCTCATAAAAATCCTTTTGAAATCCCTTTGAAGCCATGAAAAAATGAAGAGCAAATGAAAATAAATTAAGAGGTCCACTCAAGAAGATTGAACTGGCTGATTCAGACTTTACAGAAGTGTGATCGCCAGACTTTTATTGCAGAAAGCAGATGGATGTTTGATATTTCACATTGTGGCAGGTTATTGATCTATTTTATCTCATTGTTTGATGTGCAATCAACATTTTAGCAGAGCACCAACTTCAGAAAAGAAAATATTAACCCTAATGCCAGTTTCCTCTGAACTAGAAGGAATTTAATTGAAATATGGCACTTTTTTTCTTACAATAAATGCAGTGTTAAATCACTCCAAAAGTGCACAAACTGCAGGATGCATAATGCAAGAGTCAGACATGCCTTTCTGTGATCAATAAAAGATTCATTTGAGGAAAGGATGTGAGTGTATAAGTAAACGCCCAGCCACTCTATGTGCGGACTAATCCGATTACCTGACAGAAAGATGAACAGTCCTACATGGAGATATTGATTCAGCTAATTAAACTCAATGAAAGTTCTGTTTGTGATTGGATTCATAACCAAAAGTCAGTCGATGCAAGCGGGTCTGCAAATGAGACTTGTTGCATTGCATCCAATGTATTGAACACACTTTGGCGCCACATTACTTCGGCTCCAGACTGTTGTGTTAAGTTGAGTGTTCTTGAGTAACTTGCGTTAGGAGTGAAGATGTGATCAGTGCATATATGTCTTGGAAAAGCTTTTATTTTAATGAAAAATAAAAGAGGCTCCATGAGATGTAAGCTAATGGGCAGTTGAGAGGGTCCCAAGTCGCATACTAAAAAGTCTGGATTTAGTGAATGAAGAATGCCTTTTAAATTCCAGTTTAAATCGAATGAATCACACACATGTAGAATTGTGAATCAACTTTAAGGAAGTACAAAGTAGAATGAGAAAATGTAGGAATTTTAACGTTATCATGTTAACGTTATGATAAATGTTATCATACACACAACATACAACATATGGGGTATTTACAGACACATTAAGTTTGACATTTCTTACTAAATTACCTTTCATTTTATGGGCCATAATGGAAGAGCACTTCATTTCCCAGAATGCTCGAATTTAATGTTGATGTCATCATGTCCATGTGATGAGCTACACCTGTGATTTGTCCGCTATTGGACCTTGTGTGAACTTGAGGAGCACTGGCTTTATGTATGTTGTTGGTTATAATTCCAAAAATGGCTGCAATATTAATAATAAGTTAGTTCTGAGAAAATGTCTAGCGTCATTTGATAAAAAATGCAGAACCAAGTGAAAAGAGAAGGATTTAGGGCACACTTAGAATCGTTTGTTTTTGCACATATCACCTGCTCCATCATGGGACTAGTAATGGATTAAAAAATATTTGAGGGGTAGCAGATCTTCCATCATGCATATATATATAGTTCGTATATGGGTTAGTTCTCTAGAAAATCTGGTTGTTTTTGTGGATCATGCTACAATCCCCTTCCATGTGAGGTATTGTTCCACCATATAGCTTTCATAAACTGTTCATCTTATCTATTTTATGGTGACTGCTTCTATTTGCAGTAATGTTTGTTCATTGTTCAATCTGGTAATGCTACTAAATGCACCACATAATTGATACTGCATTTTGTAGATGTTTTTTTGAAGATGTTGGTTCATTACTGGCCTAAGGCAAGATGATGACTCTATTCCTTTGCTCATTTTATAATTAGATAATGCATTAAAAGCATGTGAGCAGAGATTGTTTAACATCATAATCTGTAATATGTTTCATGATCTCAGGCTGTGAGAAATGAAAGGTGTATTTTAAACTTAAACTGGTTGAGGTGTGGACTGTTATTGTATGCAACGTTTTTACTTCCTATTAGAGTGAATTAGAAGAGTTTTCTTTTTCAATTAAATGCCTACATGCAACAACAGCATGTAATGCACTGCGATATTATGATGAAGCGCCATTCATTAGAGTAAATGTCTTTTGAGAACAGCTGTTCACTCAAAACAAACCCAGGCCTGGTGATGTATGGAAGGCCCTTGAATTTTTCCCACTTCTTATTCATTTGTGTAAGTCTCATTTCAGCTATTATAAATGCAAAAATGTAATCGTGTATCTGCCTATATATAATCTCCAGGCTTTCTTTGACCTCGATATGAGTGTTTCTTTCTATGAACCAGTGAGCTTGCTGGGAGTACTGCTTATAACTCGAAAGGGAGTAATTATTCAGAAAAAGTGCTGTGGAAAGCAAAACTGGGCAAATATAGCAAGACCTAGATACAGAGATTGAGAACTAGCGTATGTGTGTGCAGATGCGTGCCTGAATGTACAGTATTGGGAAGAGACTTGTAGGGGTCTTGTGAACTATATTCTAAATGTGATGAGATATTCCACCAAACCAGAATTATGCTTTGACTTCAGTGAGCTAGACCTGAGTGTACTTTTGAACTGTAATTTTTAAATTATTTGAACCTCTTTGATATTTCAGCCTGATCTCCTTATTTGTAAGTGTTCATGTAATGGTTAACGGTTTCACGCCGTTTTTTTGTTGAAGTAAAGAAGTAAAAATGTGTATGTATGCTCAGTATTAGAAACGTCTAAGTCTTTATGTACAATTTATATTGTTATATTATATAAATATTAGTGATGGGCAATCGATTAATCGTGATTAATCGCATCCAAAATAAAAGTTTGTGTTTGTGTAATATATATGTGTGTGTACTATATATATATATATATATATATATATATATATATATATATATATATATATATATAGTACACACACATATATTACACAAACACAAACTTTTATTTTGGATGCGATTAATCACGATTTTCTATATATATATATATATATATATATATATATATATATTATAAATAAATAACATATAATACATGCATATATAAATACAAGCATGTGTGTGTATTTATATATAAATAATAATTATACACAGTACACACACACATATTATGTAAATGCAAACTTTATTTTGAATGTGATTAATCATGATTAATCGATTGCCCAGCACTAATAAATATGCTTGTATAGTTATATTTTACTATAGTAATTCTTTAGTTATCATTATATCATTTCTCCCAGCTTTTCTATTTGAAAGTTGCAACCAACTTGACTTCAGTGTTGTGACGTATTTCCAAGTGAAACAAAATATTTAATAGGGGAGGGGAGTGGTTAAGGATATATTCAACCCAAGTCGTCAAACAGACTTAATCCGAGAAAGAACGCTGTTCCAGAGCGGACGCAAATTTTCAGATTTTGATTCAATATTACTATGACAAACAATTTTTTTCTGTGTATTAACTTGCACAGATTAATTGTTCAATTCAATTCAATTCAATTCAATTCAATTCAATTATTTGTATAGCACTTTTCACAATACACATTGTTTCAAAGCAGCTTTACAGAAAGTGCATTTCATAGATGTACACTAAAAATGTTAGAAAGACAATGTTAAAGAATAATGTTCGAAAAAGTTAATCAATCGTGTATTAATTTAGGCCATAACAACGCTGGCGTTGAGTCGTCTCTTCACAGGCGTGGAGTCGTCGCATCACAGGCTTTGGGGCATCCGAAGTCTCCATGAGAGGCTGGAAACAAACTGGAGCTGACAAACTAGTGTCCCGAGATAACAACAGAAAAGCAGATGGGAAATAATTAGCATAGCTGCTGTTCAGAATATTATATTAATGCTTTTGTTCCGATTTAACTGTAGTATAAAGGGTAATTATAATGTGAATGCTTGGCTAAAGAGATGCGTCTTTAATCTAGTTTTAAACTGGGACAGCGAGTCTGAACCTCGAACAATATCAGGAAGACTATTCCAGAGTTTAGGAGCTAAATGTGAAAAAGCCCTCCCTCCTTTAGTGGACTTAGATATCCTAGGAATGACCAGAAGCCTAGAGTTTAGTGATCTTAAAGAGCGCGATGGATTGTAGGGCGATAGAACATCCGTTAGATACACTGGAGCTAAACCATTTAGGGCTCTATAGGTCAGTAGCAATACTTTGTAATTGATACGGAACTTAATAGGTAACCAGTGTAGAGATGATAAAATTGGTGTTATATGATCATATTTTCACCACAAGATGGGTCGATTTCGATTTCATGACAACTTTAAGTATGATTTTAAGCTTTGGTAAATGAATGAATTAGCATTCATTGAATGATTCAGTGACTCAATTATGAAGACAGTGGTTGAATTCGGAATAGTATACTTTAACTATTTCTGTCAAATAAAGACATAGTATGCTTTTCTGAATTCAGCCGTCTGATGATAAGTGATCTCATGAGTGAGGACCTAACTGTCACATAATGCCAAATAGAAATCCTAATTAACATATTTAATTAAATGTATATTAGATGCTTCCACTAAAATATATGAAAATGCAGGTGTGCTAGAATCGCACCTCACAAATGAATAGCTGCTGAATTCCATTGAGAAACTGAACTCTTCAACTTGCAGTTGTTAGGTGAACAGCAGACATTATTTTTCCTCTTTCCATTGTCTCTAGTGTCATCTGGCGTGTTCTTTTTGAAGTACTGGAGATGGAAGTGTCTATATAAATGGATTCTGGAAAGCAATCTACACTGGTTTGTACTGCAGGCAGAGCTTGTTTACAGAAGGTAATATATGATAATGTTCTAGGCCAGTTTTCCTAGTTGTATCTGAGATGATGGGGGCATCAATTGACGTCCTCAGCCAAACATCAATCATCTTGAACTTGCAAAGAAATGATTGCTACTGTAGTCAGCTCTGTAAGAAATTTAATATTATGTAAATGTACCCAATGCTGAATGCCCAGCTTTACCTCAGCTTTCGTCTTTCTTCAAAACAACTTCATGCACTATCATGATTGATTAATCTTGCTAGGTGTCTCGATATCCTCGACGGTGCGTAGAATCCCCCGAGCGTCAGGACTGTCTAGTGTTCAGCATCTGTCAGGATCTGTATTCCCCCGCCTGTGCCGACACATCCTGTGAAGGACAAATTAATTAGCTGGTGCAAATGCTAACAGATGGCTTTGAAGGACACTTGCTCTACCTCAGGTGAAAGCACTTGCACAAATTCACGTAGGTTTCACTTATCGTGCATCTCGTCTGCCCCTTAAGACGCTGCCATGTGTCCACCCTGGAGAAGCCACTGAAGTATGTACTCAGAGAAACCGTCTGTTGCCGTTTCACAATTCAATTTTTCAAACAAACCCCCTGATTTGCAATAATATTAACCCAGGGAGGAGGATAAGAAAGATTAATTCAACATTATTATAAAGCTCACGATTTCAGCTGGTTGGAACAGAAACCAGCACGATCCGGTGCGGCCCGCTTTCACTTTCAACCGCAATTACAAATAATCAGTCCAATCAGTATGCTAATCTCTCGTGTTCAAACCGACGATTCATCAAAGTCGCTAATTTGCTGGCTGTCTTGGGTCTTTTATTTTGCCCTCTTTTCTGCAAATGTGATAACCGGTTAACATTATCGGTGCCTTATCAGGCTCGGGCCAGAACAATGGTACCAGTCCATGCCTGAATGAACTGAAAGGTGGCGGAGAAGACAGCCTTTGTGATTTTTGTCACTACGTGCCTGATAAAGCGAGTCTGTGAGGAGAAAGAACGGAGAGGCCTATCAATTATGGCTCAATTGTTTCCTATTCATGTATAATTTAATGAGTGGGGAGACGGCATAGTAGCGCACAGTACGGAAACAAAGGTCTACACAGGCCTTTCAGAATTTGCATCCCAGCCTAAACGAACACAGAAAGCCCCTCAAAGTCTCATGTTATTGTCTGTGTGCTTGAGTCAATCGCACTGAGGAAAAAAAGATCTAAATACAAAGCTAAGCTAACGCTAAATGCTAACTCAAGTGTTTTGAATGACAATTCATTCTTCACGCGTACCTCTTTTTTTATGATTCAGGTTGCGGTTTTATCTGTTTTTAATCTGCCTTGTCTAAAATTTGATGAAGATGTGGTTGCCAATGCGAAATCATGATGAGTGTATCAGCATAAACACAAAGGAGGCGTAATTATTCTCATGCAGTGATTAAGAGTTAGATTTCCCTCAAGGTACAAAGAATTATCTCACACACGTTCCCACATATTGAGACAATGAACGTAAACAGTAAGCCATCAAATGAATGATTGCATGTGTCTAATTGGAGATGTTCATTTTGAGGGAACATTAGTGGCGACGTGGATGAGAGGTGGGAGGGCAGGGGGTATTGACACGGGTCTTCACACAAATCAAAGGTTCAGATAAGGAAATGAACCATTCAGAAGTCATCCGCAAGTGACATATTCCTCGACGTTAGGGGAATGTGGTGACGCCTGCATTTTTTGCAATGCAAACGTGACAGTTTAATTACCTTTGCCTAACGTGAAGATGGAAAGGGTCCGAGTCACTATGAGAGCATGTGAACATTTTGCAGTGGGTTTTTTTTTTTTTCTTCTTTAAATGATCCTATGAATCACACAGATGCTCACCGTTTTGGCAAGCACAGCACTTTTGGAACCTCTCATCCCTCACATGGATCCACAGCTGAAATCAGACATGATTGGACTTTGTGTTCATAACACCATTCGCTTTACTGAGTTTAAATGATGTTGCTTTTACCAAAGTGCATTCAAGGTTTAATGGTTTGAAAACCATTTGGTAGTTGATGTTTGGGTAAGTGATAGAAGTGTCCTGCGGTGTGATATGCTTCACTCTCAACAACAGCTGTTTCTTGGGCAACACCTAACAATAAGATGTACTAATATGTGCCATTTATGTACTAATATATATGTGGCGAGGTGGGCGTGGTTTCGCAAGGTCAGCGGGCGGAGAGAAAGCGAAAGGAACCGAGCGAATAAAACTGAGTAATAAAGTCGCCAGTCCCAGTTACGCCGACCCCTGTCTTTTTCCTTCCTTGCCTAAAACGAACTTCATCACAATATATTTCAGGTAATTATACACATCGGTACTAATATGCATCCTTTAGGGGTAAATAAGGTTTGAAAGGGTACTGCCCCAGGGACAGCTTTTGTACTATATTTTTGTACCATTTGAGAGTAATTTACTCAATGTAAAAAACGCATTTAATAATTAGTGTGTGTGTAATGACTGTATAATATATATATATATATATATATATATATATATATATATATATATATATATATATATATATATATATATATATATATATATATATATACTCACCTAAAGGATTATTAGGAACACCTGTTCAATTTCTCATTAATGCAATTATCTAATCAACCAATCACATGGTGGTTGGGGTGTAGTTTAGGGGTGTGGTCCTGGTCAAGACAATCTCCTGAACTCCAAACTGAATGTCAGAATGGGAAAGAAAGGTGATTTAAGCAATTTTGAGCGTGGCATGGTTGTTGGTGCCAGACGGGCCGGTCTGAGTATTTCACAATCTGCTCAGTTACTGGGATTTTCACGCACAACCATTTCTAGCATTTACAAAGAATGGTGTGAAAAGGGAAAAACATCCAGTATGCAGCAGTCCTGTGGGCGAAAATGCCTTGTTGATGCTAGAGGTCAGAGGAGAATGGGCCGACTGATTCAAGCTGATAGAAGAGCAACTTTGACTGAAATAACCACTCGTTACAACCGAGGTATGCAGCAAAGCATTTGTGAAGCCACAACACGCACAACCTTGAGGCGGATGGGCTACAACAGCAGAAGACCCCACCGGGTACCACTCATCTCCACTACAAATAGGAAAAAGAGGCTACGTACGCCGTTTTATTTATTTTTTATTTATGCAGGTTTTTTGAGCTCATAATGATTGGTTAAATAAATAAATCTAAATTTCTTTGTTACAATACAAAATAATTTATCACAGGAAAATATGTAAAATATATACACCTGTTCTCTGTTTATTAAAATTTAAACCTTAAAATGAAATGCTTAAAATAAAATAAACATCCTAATTTTATTTCATGGCTTTTCATGTATGCGAGTTGGGACTCTGTATATTCCGCCAATGCCAGAATGGTGGAGTGTTCAGGAAACTTATTTGAAAACAAATAATTATTTTTGCCATTAAACTTTGTGACAGTTAGCCTAGAAATCTAGACGCACCCTAGCGGCAGAAAATGTATTTTGCCACGAGTGTAGTCTAGCAACTCTCGGTAGACCTGAGAGCTGGAAAAAACAAACTCTGGTCAGGCCAATCACAGCGTGTGTAGAGTCAGTGGGCAGGCTTAACACACATCACGGCAGAGTTGCGGAGGTTCTGCGTGCTACTCGTAAACAAAGAAGCTGACGAACAGCGGTCTTTTGAATCGGCTTTGGCCGCGACTCTGGAAGACTTGGAGTTAAGCTTTTCTTTGGGAAAAGAACAAAGAACGGCACTGAAGTCATTCTTAAGAAAAGATGTGTTCGAAGTTTTGCCTACCGGATACGGCGAAAGTCTATCAACTAACATTAGCTCAGCTTTACCTTCTTCTTTGCTCTGGTTGGTTGTGGCGCTCATGGTGCTATCCAATTGTGTGCAGAGGGAATTAGAAAGATCTCACAACCGTTTATCCCGCCCCTCGGATTGAGCCCTGTCAATGGTGAGTTTCCAGACCCAACATTGATGTGGGTCTGGCTTGTCAGGCTAGGTGACAGTATTATGTAGGCCTACCAAAATATACACAATCCTTTTTTATTTATTTTAACTTAAGGACATGAACATCAAATTTTTATCGTCCATTACCCATTTACATGTTTAGTTTGAATTTAATATATGACTTTTCTTTATTAGGATTTTCCTCCGCTTTCTCTTTTCTCCCAGCCCCAACATACAGTCAGTCACGAAGTCATAAAAGCAAAAGTTATATAACCTGTCAGACCTAGTGTCTGTCAGCTCTAACTCAGATCAAAGTGTATGTGTATCCCTGAAGATGTCCTTTCCTCTGCTCAGGTATACCAGCCACAGCACCCATATTGGCTTTTGTATCCTGAAGGAATGGTCCACTTTTTTTCAACAAAAAATAATTTCCATTTGTGTAACATAACATGGTGGGTTTGTTGCAGACTGTAATCTCACACAAGTAGCTTCTCTTCATTGACATCCACCTAAAAATATTTTTTGAATTGCCCTTTGGGCAAGGACAGCTGACTGACATGTTTTGCGACTTTGAAGCCCACAGGTTGAGTTTTGCTTTCATTTCCTGAATGAGATTTCCTTGCCATCTCACCCCGCATACATCTGCATCCAGCTCACTGGCTTTTTAAGGAAAAAGAGTTCAAACTGAATCGATACGGCACACAATGAAGTGGACTCCAGCGTAAATTGGCTCACTTGGGAGACAGAAGGCGTCTCTTGCTCCAGATACAGTAAGAGAGAAGAGATCTTTATTCAGGTCGGCATAAGCACATAGATTAATTCAGCAGCAGGTTGATGAATACTGACATTTGTGAGACATATTGCAGCAAACGGCTTCATCATATTTTTTGTTTAAGGTTGTTTTCCACTGTTAGCGATGCAGGTTGATTTTTGTCTTGTCTTTTATTGTATCTTGTCTCCTGTTTATTGTTGGTCATTTATTTTGTTGTTGTCCTCTCGAGTTTTCCAGTGTCTTTTCAGCTAGTTAATCAGATTTATATTGAAGTAAATGTTCAGTGGTCGACCTATAATGATTTTTCACTGAAAAATGTAAATGCTGATATCTATCAAATAATAAAAATACAATCTCCCAACTATTTATGACTCTAGATACCAGTAACACTGCACATTTATATGGATGGATGGATATGAATAGATAGATGTACATACATTTCAGTTCCTCTTTGATTTTTAAATGACTTGTGCTTCTGAAGTTATTCGGCCAAAAATTCTCCTCTAAAAATACTTAAATAATCTTAAACTGGTTTGTTGGTCTTCAAACCTGGTCAGGGTGGTCTGTTGATGAGTTTTAGAGTTTTTTTTTCTTCTTTTTTTTACTATTGTTTCCTCTGTTTCCCAAAAGCAAGATGGGACCTTTTGGGAAACAGATTCAATGACTTTCTTATCATTGTTGTTTGAATAATATCAACAACACACAAGTGTAATGATTTCACATCCCTTTTTTGTAGTTCTGCCTGTTTGCTTCCGATAAATGCTTAAGACATAAACAAATGCGGTAACACTTTACAATAAGGTTCATTAGTTAACATATAGTTAACACAAACTAATAATGAACTGCACTTATAAAGCATAACTTTATCTTTCTTAATGTTAATTTCAACATTTACTACTTTATTAAAATCTTATTAACATTAGTTAATGCACTGTGAAATAACATGAACAAACCATGAAGAGCTGGATATTTATTAACTAACATTAACAAATACAGTAACAAATGCACTGCCATTGGTTAGTTCATGTTAGTTAATACATTAACTAATGTTAACTAATGAAACCTTATTGTAAAGTATTGCGCCAAATGCATTTACACAAACATTTGACATTTTAGTCCAGTGATTCTCAACCAAGGGGCCACAACAAACTGTCAAAGGGCCTCAAACCTCAAGATGACATGATCATCGAATGATAAATTATTTAAATGATGACGAAACGATCATTAAAATGAGCTGCTAAAACAAAAACAATTTAAGATATTTATTTTAATTCACCCCTTCAACAACTGTGTGATGTAGCCTAACTTTTAAAGTGTTATTTCTATGACTTTAACACATCTGTTTATACAGTGGGGAGAAAAAGTAATTGATACACTGCCGATTTTGCCGGTTTGCAGGTCTGTAATTTTTATCATAGGTACTCTTCAACTGTGAGTGACGGAAAATCCAGAAAATCAAATTGTATGATTTTTAAGTAATTAATTTGCATTAATGCATTTTATTGTATGACAAGTATTTGATACATCAGAAAAACAGAACTTAATATTTGGTACAGAAACCTTTGTTTGCAATTACAGAGATCATACGTTTCCTGTAGTTCTTGACCAGGTTTGCGCACACTGCAGCAGGGATTTTAGCCCACTACTCCATACAGACTATTTTTTACAGACAAATTTTCTATTGGGTTCAGGTTTGGAGACTGGCTAGGTCACTCCAGGACCTTGAGATGCTTCTTACGGAGCCACTCCTTAGTTGCTCTGGCTGTGTGTTTCGGTTCGTTGTCATGCTGGAAGACCCAGCCACGACCCATCTTCAATGGTCTTACTGAGGGAAGGAGGTTGTTGGCCAAGATCTCGGGATACATGGCCCCATCCATCCTCCCCTCAATACGGTGCAGTCGTCCTGTCCACTTTGCAGAAAAGCATCCCCAAAGAATGATGTTTCCACCTCCATGCTTCACGGTTGGGATGGTGTTCTTGGGGTTGTACTCATCCTTCTTCTTCCTCCAAACACGGCGAGTGGAGTTTAGACCAAAAAGCTCTACTTTTGTCTCATCAGACCACATGGCCTTCTCCCATTCCTCCTCTGGACCATCCAGATGGTCATTGGCAAACTTCAGACAGGCCTGGACATGCGCTGGCTTGAGCAGGGGGACCTTGCGTGCGCTGTAGGATTTTAATCCATGACGGCGTAGTGTGTTACTAATGGTTTTCTTTGAGACTGTGGTCCCAGCTCTCTTCAGGTCATTGACCAGGTCCTGCCGTGTAGTTCTGGGCTGATCCCTCACCTTCCTCATGATCATTGATGCCCCACGAGGTGAGATCTTGCATGGTGCCCCAGACCGAGGGAGATTGACCGTCATCTTGAACTTCTTCCATTTTCTAACAACTGCCAAGCTGCTTGCCTATTGTCCTGTAGCCCATCCCAGCCTTGTGCAGGTCTACAATTTTATCCCTGATGTCCTTACACAGCTCTCTGGTCTTGGCCATTGTGGAGAGGTTGGAGTCTGTTTGATTGAGTGTGAGGACAGATGTCTTTTATACAGGTAACGAGTACAAACAGGTGCAGTTAATACTCCACATAATGAGTGGAGAACAGGAGGGCTTCTTAAAGAAATACTAACAGGTCTGTGAGAGCCGGAATGCTTACTGGTTGGTAGGTGATCAAATACTTATGTCATGCAATAAAATGCAAAATAATTATTTAGAAATCATACAATGTTATTTTCTGGATTTTTGTTTTAGATTCCGTCTCTCACAGTTGAAGTGTACATATGATAAAAATTACAAACCTCTACATGCTTTGTAAGTAGGAAAACCTGCAAAATCGGCAGTGTATCAAATACTTGTTCTCCCCACTGTACATATACGCTCACCTAAAGGATTATTAGGAACACCATACTAATACTGTGTTTGACCCCCTTTCGCCTTCAGAACTTCCTTAATTCTATGTGGCATTGATTCAACAAGGTGCTGAAAGCATTCTTTAGAAATGTTGGCCCATATTGATAGGATAGCATCTTGCAGTTGATGGAGATTTGTGGGATGCACATCCAGGGCACGAAGCTCCCGTTCCACCACATCCCAAAGATGCTCTATTGGGTTGAGATCTGGTGACTGTGGGTTCCATTTTAGTACAGTGAACTCATTGTCATGTTCAATAAACCAATTTGAAATTATTTGAGCTTTGTGACATGGTGCATTATCCTGCTGGAAGTAGCCATCAGAGGATGGGTACATGGTGGTCATAAAGGGATGGACATGGTCAGAAACAATGCTCAGGTAGGCCATGGCATTTAAACGATGCCCAATTGGCACTAAGGGGCCTAAAGTGTGCCAAGAAAACATCCACCACACCATTACACCACCACCACCAGCCTGCACAGTGGTAACAAGGCATGATGGATTCATGTTCTCATTCTGTTTACGCCAAATTCTGACTCTACCATCTGAATGTCTCAACAGAAATCGAGACTCATCAGACCAGGCAACATTTTTCCAGTCCAACTGTCCAATTTTGGTGAGCTTGTGCAAACTGTAGCCTCTTTTTCCTATTTGTAGTGGAGATGAGTGCTATGATTTTTGAAATAGCAGCTAATCGAGCAAATAGCAGCTCGATTGTAATCTCCGTCTATACAAATCACGGTGAGCTGCACGAATGCGTTGGATTCACTGTGTTTTGATTCCGATGTACTGTAGGATCGTAAAGCATTGCCAGTCTAACCAGGCACTAGCACTAGCTCTGAACTAGCAGCCTTGTGTTCCAGAGGGGGGGGGGGGGGGGGGGGGGGGGGGTGGAGAAAGAAATTTATACAGGTCATTAAACTGTTTCTTTAAGACTGTGACACCACAAAAATGTTTAGCCCATAGCAAATATTCTGATAAACTCATAGCATAGCAGCCCTGAAATGTGCTTCACGGCGTGATTTTGCCTTCCAATTTGAATACAAATGCATAAGCAAGTGAGAAAAGCATCCTGCTCATTTATTTCTCGTCCTCTGTACCTGTTTCACAGACACCGCTTGTCCATTGATTAGATGCCACATTGGCTGGGCTTGCACTTCCTGCAGACTCGGACCCCTCCGAGCGCCCGCACAATGGAGATGGTTCACGTGCCAGGTAATTGGCGTCTGTGGGGGACAGGTGCTCCCACAAAGCAGCGGGGGCTCTCTGCCGAGTCTCCTTTCACATGGCTGTAATTACCTAATTGAAAAACTCACTGGGGGGAAATAGGAGCGAGATAAGGTCTCTTTCACCAAACCGCAGGCTGCTTTTCTGTTGAGCAGAGAAAACCTCTATTTGTTGCCACTTGAGGTAAATATTGTCCAAGGGAGAAATGATGGAAGGGAAAGCAAAGATACAGGATCCATTGTAAACGAGGGGCTGATTCAGACAGCCAGTGTTTGATGGAGGACACACAGACGAGGCAATAGACAATAGGCCAACAGATTTTTTTGTTTTAGCATCTATGCATGTCCTGTCCCTGAACAGAGGCGATAAAGAGTGAACATGGATGTAAATCGTATAATGCCACACTATGAAAGGAGACACCTATATGGAGTTTTATAAAAAGGATGTTTAGACTTATTATCATATATATACGCACGCAAGCACGCACGCATACATATGTGTATAAATATAGATACAACTTTTAAAAAAAAGTTATCAGTAAATGTTGACATTAACATTAAGAATAATAATTTTTTCTTTGTTTAGTAAAAAAATCTAAATGAATGCTGGTAGACTGGTAAATCTCTTTGCAGAAACTTTATCTCCCAGTGAGGCCTGTAATATTCTTTATTTTCATGCAAGAGGTGAGTTGAAGAAACAATGCAGATAAATCCTCACTATTTTTCTCCTTTTAAATGTTAGAACATAGACTAGTACCATCATCCAGGTTGTCATATACAAGAGAAAGACCATGCACCTACAGACCCTCATTATTGCTGTATCAAGCCTTTGCTGAGTCTGGCCTTTGACCTGCACATCCTTGTAAATCAGTTCTTGTGCCTCAGGTGGTCCAGACATGGATTGTTTGCTGCTATATTGATCCATTAGATGTATGAAACATGACATCAGTCATCTCATTGTGTCCTAGAGTCTATGAAGTCATTTTGTCCTTCAAGCACAGTTTGCTAATGCTTCAAATGGACCATATGCAGGTCTACTTCTGGATTAAAAATCAACCAGGCCTTCCTGTGTCATTAACATCTACTGCTTTAATGGTTGCCAAGTAATGATATTTTAATCCATGATCCCATTATAGATTTTCCAAGGGTAATTTCCTCCTTTATTATACTCCAATCATTTTAACTTGAGTTGTGTTTTAAATTACCTCAAATGTTCACTTTGTGAAAAAGTCTGTATCAAGCTGTTGTAAGGTTATTATTGGGAAGTTGTTCAGTATTTACTGTTGTGTGATGTGAACAAAGCCACTGTAATCATTCCAAGACACTAGTCTACACTAGTGTTTATAAAAACCTGAATCAATGCTGCACCCTGGTGGAGGAAAGTTGTATATTTTAAATCCAAAACATTTCCATTTTGATAGTATATTTTGTCTCCATATGAAATTAGTGGGGAATTAACTGGCAAATACATTTATTTATCATAACCGAAAGTTAAGAAGCAGGTGCCCTTAATTAAG